>MU158901.1:319968-598098 GCA_015888305.1 Antheraea pernyi | reverse complement strand
TATATTAGCTCCCCGGTGGACGGAGTCGCGGACACATCTAGGTATAGGTAAGTGTATCAATAAATAACACAACTGTTATAACCAGTTGAAAATCTCAGAAAAACTTTAACTCTAAAAACTAAATCCTTTTATATGTATAATTGGACAGTTAATTAAGCCGAGTTAAACGGGTTTCAGATTAAATCCTCTAGATGGAAGTGAGTCCAATCCGGATTTAGTTGTGAAACGAAGTTTACAATCTAGATGGAGTTAACAATTTTATGTTTATGTTGGCAGTAAATAAACTACGGCGTACTCTAGTCTGATTATATGTTTTACCAACCAACATTCTTATACGTTTTTCTTATAAATATATTAAAACAAAGTACTATTTAGGTTATTTCAGTTATAAATGAAACGAAACTACGTTATACTGCGAACTTTTCAAAAAAGGCTTTAACAGGATTCTGCCCAATGTTATTATTAATCCTAGTATCATATCTATATATTAATACGTGAAGTCTAAATTTTGTATCCCTTTTTAACGGAATTGGGCGAACGGATGAACGTGAAATTTGGCAAGTTTATATGGAGGAGAAGTGCAGAAAGCTATTTATTTTATATAAAATGCATTAGAAGTACATTAAATTAATTAAAATATGCATTACTCACACTACTGCTTCAATTTTACACAACATATACACACATGTAAATAAAAAAGACATTTTGACATCCGTCAATAAAGGATTTCAAAAAAGGTTGCGAAGGAGGTTGTTATGCTCGAATGTATGTATTTTTTTATTAACTCTTACGATCCAATTACCCTTTTTCATTCTACATTCTACAATGATATTATAACACTAGCTGTTACCCGCGGCTCCGCACGCGCTTTTTAAAAATGTATTAAAGAAATATAAAATTGTGAGTGGGTGAGTACATTACAGAAACGCTTTTTCAAATACATTTGTAACTTCGACACGAACGCCATCTACTGTAACGTGTACATTAGATATATGAATACTAATAGTATATCGAATGGGATGGGATTTATCATCAGCAACTTACCTGGGACTTCAACCTACTATATACCAAACTCAGTGCTCACTAACACTATATAAGAAAATAATGTTTGATGTCAGGCAGGCGGCCGATCGTATAAATTAAGCCAAATCATATACCACAACATGACAAACATGTTGTACCGACCCTACTTATGTGGGATAAGGGTAAGAAGAAGATGATAGGCTTCACAAACTCAGTTCAAAATATCAATATTGCATGTACACAGGCCGCTATACTAGGCACCGCTAGTCTGGTACAAGCTACAAAACGGCAATTTCATACGTAAAGACCTCATAGTAAATTTTCAAAACATAAACAGTTACACTCGTCTTTGGTGGATGCACAAAGAGGGGAGTCATTTCCCGACGCCACCATCGTTCACATATTGATTCACCCTATAGTATATAGGCATTAAAACCTGCTTGAGATGTACTTGAACTCAAAAATCGTCGTAAAATCAAAATCGTCCTACGAATAGGTCGTAGAGTTGAACGTTTTACTTTAAATAAAAGTTGGTGAACACGTCCGTTTTATTTTCCGTTCGTAACCGATATTAGAGAATTTCTACTATTGCTTTACTCTTGTGAAATACAGAATTAAGGGGCCGATTAAACAACAATGTATTAACAAGTATAACCCAAGTGACTTGTCGAGTGTTACGTATTACGTAACCGTAACCAATTTAGTACAACCCGAACGGGTTATGTATGAAAAACAGGAATACAGAGCCTAACATGAAAAAAACTGCGATAAAATTAAATCATCCGTGGAAATGAGATGTTAGACAGAACCAGGACGCCGCCGCAGGTCGAATAATTACTACGGTATATAAGCAGAAAGTATGTGACAACCAAATAGTATACTTCGTCTGCTCACTGGAATACCCTGTCAGCACAATGAACACATATTTAACGGTAAATCCTTTGACATAATATTCAGTTTTAACTTGGCTGTATGGTGTATCTAAATTCGTATTACAATTATATTATTTCCACGATCTAACGTGTTGGTATAAAACGAGGATCGTTGGCTCTATTCTAGTTAATGTTAAATTTTACGTTAAATTTCCTAGATTTCCAAAAGCGGGCAACCGAATAACACTGCGCACGGATAATGGTCATTGACCGTCATCTTTGTAAAGCGTGCATCCGTTAAGATTTCTAAAATAGTACAATAATATGATAACAGATGGCACGTGAGCAATTTCAGCAAATCCGTGAATTTCATATCATAATTTATAGTGCATATTTTTAAATTATATTATGTTTAGTGGAGACACTACAGTACGTTGTCTCATTAAGTTAAAGATCACAAAAACAAAGTCGCGGTCAACAATGAATATAGAAACAACTAAAACATACTATTATCACAATCTTCAGCAAAACGACAAATGTTCTGAAAACATTTGCTATATTGCTCAATGGTAATTTTTTTTTTGTTGTAGACTACTTGCCTTTTGGCATTCGCTGCAGTTATTTCTGCATATCCGCCAGGCTCATTGCCGCTGGCGCCTGTCGCTACTATTGAAGAACGGGTTGTAAGTAGACTATACAATAAAACATGCATACAGATAAAATAGACTATACAAATATATAAACCGGTAGAACATTTGAAAAGAGTCCCTAGTATTAAATCTGATTATATTATATTACTTCCGATTATCGATATCTTCGAAGTCATGGTGACTTTAGTAACAGTGACCCTCGACAAAGACGTTATCGATTGTGTCAATAAATGTTTAATTAATTTTCTTTTGTGTTTATAGCCACACTATCAATTTGACTACGCTGTAAATGACCCGTCGACCGGCGACAATAAGGCACAATGGGAACAACGTCTGGGTGATTCTGTCCATGGGGCGTACACACTCCTCGAGCCCGATGGCAACAGACGACTTGTGGAGTACACAGCCGACTCCTTACACGGATTCAACGCAGTCGTCAAACGAACCGGGCCCCAGATACATTCTATAACTCCGGTTATAACCAAAGTAGAACCGATAGCTCACATTGCACCAGTCGCACAATACGAGCATATCGCACCCGTAGTTGAGCATGTAGAAGAATACGCTCCGGCTCACATTACCCCGGTTATACCCGGGCCGGTAATAACACCAGTCATAGAGACGGAACCCGTCGTTGTTCCGGAACACCACGTTATTCCGGAGCATCACGTTATTCCGGAGCACCACTTTATTCCGGAGCATCACGTTGTTCCCATAATGCCGGTGCATTCGTCACCCTGGGTAACCCTGTCTGGTACGACGTACGGACACAAAGGAATCGTTCGTCGTTGGGCCGCCGGTCCAATATCATTGGATGGCAAAACCCTTACGATCAGGACAAAGCACCACTGATATAATATAAGCAATTTGTAAATAAATTTTAAACTAACTTCTCCGTGTATAAGTAACCAATTTAGTTACTCACGGCTCTAGTGTGTTCTTACGCAAATATATTGTGTAAAAATACACATAGGTCATATTAGGAAGTTAAAACTGTAATGGTATCCAGAGCAACGAAGCGTAGCTAAAACGATATGTGTTTGTAAATAAATAAATAATTTCGAACAAATTGAATGTGTTTAATGCAACGGTAATTAACTAAGCGTTTATAATATGTATTCCGTTCGTGGAAATAACATGATTTATTGAAAGGGAAATGATGTGTAAAAATAGAGGTAATTAAAATTCTTCTTGTAACTAGTAAGCACCGACACATTTTACGCATAAAATACTATTGGTTTTTTTGTTTGATATGCTAATTCGTAATATAACATCACTGGTATACATAACCAGAGCGTAATATGCATTTTTATATGGCAAAATATTAATATCATTAAAAAAATACATTTACACACAGAAACTTATAGTAGATGCAGTCCTGCACAACATTGATAAATGTTTTTTTACGCGTATATGAAACAAGTTTTAATACAAGTAATGATTGAATATTGATAATGATAAAGTAAAAAATAAAACAACGAATAATATAGTGCGAAACAGAACGCCTGTAAACGCAGTAAATACTAATTGGCTAATAACATGGCAGTATACATGTTTCCTCGTTGTGTAAGGAATATACAAAAAACACCAGTGCACTACTTATTATTTATTCCAGTCGAACGAACAGAGTAAAAATAGATATTATCCATTAGTTTGTGTGGTGTTTTACTGCTCATATACTCAACCCTAGAATGGAGTTATTCTTTATGAAGACAAATAACTACTGAACCTCTTTTTTATGCTCCCATTTACTTGACACCCAAAATGTATAATAGAGAAGATAAACTGTGAATTAACCCCGACGGTGACCAAATCACTTAAAAAATGGAAAAGCATATTACATATAAAATTATACACATCCATAAACAAAAATACTCACAACGAGACAACAACTCATAGAAGGTACAATAACTGAAACACGTATTTAACCCAGAATAAAATTAAAAAGCATAAAAAAAATTAGTTATAGAAGATCATTATCTGCATTACTGATCTGCAATGAGGTCCTCCTTCAGTAAAAATTGTCATGATTCTGAACATTTTAAGGATTCTGTCTCTTTACCCGTTTTATGTTTTTTGCTTGCAATACAAGTCTTTCAGCAAAAAAATAACATTAAAAAGGGCCCTGTAATATTTTTATTTTATAAAATAACCAATCAGGAACATCAAATATATGAAAGTTACAAGAAGGGGAAAAAAATGTTTACTTCTAAATGGAATATGTAGTTCTTGATTATTGATTTCCATTGAAAACCACATTCCATATAGTAATATTCATATCATCTTCTAAAGGAAATAACATTTATGTTGAAATACAATATTAGAACAGTATCCAGAAGCTTTTTAAGGCTTAGCGTGCTTTACTATCTTGGGCCTCATCATCAATTAGCACCACAGAGTACGTTATATAAATAGAGGTCGCACTCGTTCTTTCCAATCAGCGCCTCTATAATACTAGTTTCGAACCAATATCTGTTAGTTATAAATGTACATTTATAGCTATGTATGTATGCATACAGCGGTACTGCGTAAATCGTATACAACTTTTTGGTCATTTTTATTTGTAATGAATATATTCATCGTAAGGCAGATCTAAATTCAAGTATGTATATGCAGGAGTCAATGTCTATAAGTAGATACGGAGATAGATAAAATTGTTTGTAGGAGGCAAGAAAATCTAAGGGAGCACACTCTCGTAACAAATACGTAAATAAAGAGAATGAAAATAAATATTTGAAAATTGTCAGTTGGAAATGTCAAAATTAATTGTCGTCCACCACATTTTGTTATCAAACTTACCAAAAAAATTATATAACAGTGCCATCTAGTAAGTTGATTGATAACCAAAACTAAACGAGCCTTTTCCATACAAATCCGATTCTGAGGAGTGAAAATAGCCTGATTAGCACCACCTGTTCGTTTGCCTCCTATGATATAATAATAATAAAATAAAAAAAGCTTCAAGTGGGATTGTTATCAAACGCTAACCCTATGAAAAATAATAAAAACCACTCACCGGATTGTTGTCATCGTCTACATCGTATTCTTCTCGCTGTACCATCATCAGCTTTCCACTGGCGTTGATAACCTTCACACATATTTAAAAATTAAAAAAAAATTTGAAACAGAGTTTTTCAAATGTGGTGGTTAAATTTTAGAACAAATGAAAAATAACAACCTATATTTTTTAAAGTTATACTTCTTTTGGCGCGTTAGGGAAAAATGATGAGAGTACATTTTTACGATGCGCGCGCACACCGTCACGAAAAACCGACACCTTGAAGTTATTACGATGCGCACGCACACCGTCACGAAAAACCGAGACCCTGAAGTTAGCTATGGTCAACATTTTGTTTCGTTGTATTACGCCAAAGAAGTATAACTTCTAACGCGTGTACATAAGTACACACACGTTTTTTTTAAATTACTAAACCAAATTTTAATGCTTTATATTACTCTAGACACTTTAGACAAATATAAGTGGCTTAAGTTTTTCGTAAGCAGAACTTCAGTAATTTTTGACCCGGGGAATTTAAAAATCCTGCCCATTCTATGCTTACGTAATTAGTGCCATAATTTACATAAAATCTCTCGTAAATATGACATGACATCTGATAGGGGTGAGTGGAAAAGGAAAACATGTTGTGCCGACTCTACTTAGGTGGAACAAGGGTACGAAAATGATGATAAGGAGGGATACATGGAAGGATGGCAACGTACTTGCAACTCCTCTGATGTTGTTAGTGTCCATGGACGGTGGTGATCACTTAACATCAGGCGACCCACCTGTTCGTTTGCCACCTATGACATAAAAAAAAAGTTACCCCTTGCTTTGTAATTAGTATAGGAATTTATACCAGTGAGTCGGGCTGGCGCTGCACTTGTTGGTGCAGGGTGGTGGAAGTGGTGGTGGGGCCGCGGTGCCGCGTCGGGTGCAGCGGGTCCTGCAGGCGGCATAGTGAAGCCGACACGACACACGCCGGGTGCGACAGCGCTGATATGTCCACAGCTTGAACGCATCGCATCTCGATACCACCATCTGTACACATTCATCCCTTTAACTTTCTGAAATAACCTTTATACGGCATATTAGTATGTGTATACTCATTTAACTAAAACACAGACCAGTAATAAATCTCGGAAAAAAAAGAAAAGCCTGTAGTTTTCCAACTTTAGTATTATTATGATCCAAATTTGTTTGACTCGCAATTAAATATGTCGATCCAAGATACAACGTAAGAAGAGAGACAATTTTTCAGAGATTTGTTGTAGGTTTAGAAATAACAAGCCTTGTTACCAATTTATTCGCCAAAGTGCTTGCTATAGAAGTTTCCTAATTACGAATGTGAATCACCATGTTGAATCAATCTGACTAAGTCGAATCTATATCACCAAGAAGAATCATTTCCACAATTGCAGAATCAATAAACTGACCATTTTATGCGAAATTTTTCGTAAATAATTCTAAACTACTTATGTTTTGGATTGAAATGACCCTTTGCCTTTTTTAATGCTCCACGAATAGGGGCAGGTATCGAATATATATCACAAAGAAGAATCATTTCCACAATTGCAGAATCAATAAACTGACCATTTTATGCGAAATTTTTCGTAAATAATTCTAAACTACTTATGTTTTGGATTGAAATGACCCTTTGCCTTTTTTTAATGCTCCACAGAGCGGGCAGGTATCAGCTAGCTAGTAACTAATAAGAGGGAACAAAGAAGACTAGGCTATATACTAAGCTACAAAAGACCTAGTTTTCTCGGATACTTGAAGGAAGTCCATTGTTAATAGAGGAATAAAAGACTGTATCATATAAAACTTACTGTTATCAAGACACGTGAGCTCGTATATAGTGACGAGCGCATCCGCACCGAAAACAACGAGCTGGTCGTCGAGTATGTCCACAACGAACACCTGCGACTGCACTCGCACTATCTTAGCGAATTTGTTGTCCAGTCGCGTCTCTCGGGGATAGAAACGTATCTCGTCGTGACCATCCAGTATACTGTAGCAACCTGTTGCATAAACCATCATTAAAATAACCCATTTAAAATCAAAAACAACTAAGTGAGGTTAATTTGGTACAATTTAAACTGTTTATAACGTTTTTTGTTATAACGAAAAAGTTTCTATAACGTAGTTTGGTTGGTTTACCACAAAACCATTTATTTGTTCTCTTTCATCTGTATAACAACAACTCTTTATGACGAAAAACAATGCTCGGTCACTTGAAATTCGTTATAAAGCTGTAGTTGTAATAACGAAAAACAATGCTCGGTCACTTGAAATTCGTTATAAAGCTGTAGTTGTAATAACGAAAAACAATGCTCGGTCACTTGAAATTCGTTATAAAGCGTTTACACTGTAATTGAAAAAAATGTATTCTATTTAAACCAAACACAGTTGTCAAAAAAAAAACGAAAAAAATAAAAAGGGGTTATTGTAACGGTAGTTACACGGTAGAAGTGAAACTCTAATTACATAAATATAAAAATACACCAACCTGTATCAGATAAGTGAAGTTGCAAAATGTACAAGTGATAAAAAAAAATACATCAAAAATTCCCAGGTGATTTAGGTACAGACTGCGCCCGACGTCGCTTAACTTCAGTGATCGGACGAAAACCGGTGTTTTCAACAATCTACCCGACACAGTGTTTACCCCCACCACCTTTCGTCACACAAAAATGTTGCGGTACAGAATTTCAAAATGTTCAAATAAGATTTTTTTTATTGTAGCACGATACAAGTGACTGCACTGTGCCTGATATTAAGCAGAGTACAATCCAAAAACAATGGCGACCACCAAGAGACAACCTATCCATCACCGTTCGCCGCTGTCATGCCATGAATTTTCACTTCAAAAACTTAAATACAAAATAAGTCTCGGCAAAACTCGATTCCTAAATGAAATTATATGTAGAAACGTAATCTTACCAATAACAATGTAATCCCTCCACCAAAGCATGCCTCCAGTGACGACGAAGTCCTTCTCCTGCGCCTCGTTTCCGAAGAGCTTCCACTTCCTCGCGACGCAGTTGTAGTGCGCGAGTCCGGTGCGTCCCGCTACGCACACGTTCACGCCCGCCTCGTCTATTGCACTGTACTAAGTTATAAATAGGAGTTTTTTTGCGGGATCTTGGAATGTCATGTACTCGATTTTATATTTTAGTCCCGCCCTGATAATAAAACACCTAGAGAAATAATATACTTAAACCATCCTCGTGAATCACTTTATCTGCTGGTGAAAACCGCATGAAAATCCGTTCAGTAGTTTTTTGAGTTTATCGCGAAAAGACAGACAGATGTGGCATAGGTTATTAGGTGGTAGAGCCACGCTGTAGCTATTAGTTGTTTCAGCATGAATGGGTCGGCTCGCCCAGGGTACTACCACCTGACTCACAGAAACACCGACGTGAAGTAACAGTGCTTGCATTGTTGCGTTTCGTTCGGTCAGTGAGAGCGCCGGAGGCCCACCTCCCCTTTCCTTCTCACATCCCCTCTCCTCGACCCCTCCCCTTAATACAGGCTGGCAACACATTAGCGACTCCCCTGGTGTTGCTAGTGTCTATGGACGGTGGTGATCACTTAACATCAGGTGACCAACCAGTTCGTTTGCCTGCTTTTGATATATAAAAAAAAGGACTTTGTTTTATGCTAAAACAGATGTGGCAGAGGATTTTGTTTTATACTATGTAATGATTCATAATGTTGTGTTATCCATATAGAAGTTAAAGTTCAATTAAAGGTTACAAAAAAATACTTATTTAGATAATATTATAGGTATTTTTCATGGCAATGTAAACAATTTTTTTGTACTAAATTAGTTTAAGTTTCATCACACACTCACCGGGTTCTAAGTAATGATGTTGCCTAAGATGATAATAAAATTCACACCAACATTCAAGTGAAACTGTGTGAACATTTCGGGGTGTTAGGGGTATCGAATAACATCATAAGATTTGAAACACCCAAGCCAACCTCACCTGCACGTGGTGCACCGTGCTGAATAACGAACGAGGCAATGGCGAAAGCGGGGTGGTAGGGTTTTACAGCCTGACTGGATCGCAACCACCATGTATATGGTGAAAAAGCCCGTCATAGTGATTCGCTTCTACGGGTCGCGTTTCGGGATCAGCCTGTGCATATCCAGCTTTTTGCAGGCCGGCATGACAGCGGCGACCAGCGGTGGATAGTGTCACTCGGTGGTCGCCATTGTTTTTGGACTGTACTGTGCTTACCATCAGGCATGGTGCAGTAATTTTGCCGTGCTACTATAAAAAAAAAACTTATGGGTATTTGACTTGGAAATAAAAATAGCTGTTGCCACAAAAATCTTACAAGTAATTTTATCAAGTAGTTTTTGGCGGGATCTTGGAACGTCATGTAGTGGATTTTATATTGTATCAATAATCTTATGCTAATTGACTCTACATTTTGTAACATTGGTGGTGTTTTATGTAATACAATTTGGTTATTGTGCTACTAGTGAAGTGAATGGGAAATAATACCAGGGAGCATGGCCACTGTCTTGCCACAAAAACTCCCTGCAAAATTCTAATAAGACGGCCACCATCTTGTTAGAACATTGAATATATATTAAGACACTTGTAATATTTTTTTTAATCATTGTAAGAAACTTATAATTACATTACCTGCTTGACAATGGTAGTAATAATGTACTAGAAGATTGATTGCCAAAAATAAAATAAAGAATAAAAGTTATAAGTATACAACAATTAATATGAACGGATTAGATTAGATTTTATGATTGTTTTACAACGCAGTTACGCTCAGAGCGGTTTGCAAGTTGCGAGATCCTAACCACAGAGTACGTTATATAAATAGAGGTCGCACTCGTTCTTTCCAGTCAGCGCCTCTATAATATGACTTTCGAACTAACATTGTTGGTTATAAATGTACATTTATAGCTATGTATGTATGCATACAGCGGTACTGCGTAAATCGTATACAAGTTTTTGATCATTTTTATTTGTAATGAATATATTCATCGTAAGGCATATCTAAATCCAAGTATGTATATGCAGGAGTCAATGTTATAAGTAGATCCGGACATAGATAAAATTGTTTGAGGAGACAAGAAAATTTAAGGGAGCACACTTTCGTAACAAATACGTAAAAAAAGAGAATGAAAACAAATAGTTGAAAATTGTCAGTTTGAAATGTCAAAATTAATTGTCATCCACCATCTTTTGTTATCAAACTTTCCAAAAAAATTATATATCAGTGCCATCTAGGGAGTGGATTGATAACCAAAAATAGACGAGCCTTTTCAATACAAATCCGATTCTGAGAAGTGAAAATAGTGTGATCCTAACGTACTACGTTTTTTGATAGAGGGCAGCACTTGTGATCGTTTAAATTTTTAGTGGACATACACATTCCATTACATTACTGAAAAACTAATACAGCAAAAGATTTCTTTTAACATATGGGGCATTTCACGTGAAGCGGACAACGAAAAAAAGGCGAGGTTCTGAAATTCGTTCATATTCAGCCCAATTGGACTTCTAGTAGGTATGAATGTGAATCCATTTTTTTTTTCTATCAAGTTTATTTGTCGAGTTACGGGCCTCTAAAAACAGACACAGATAAAATTCCGATTTTTTGGACGTAGTTTTTCGAATTGCATATCAAAGAGTTCTCATAGAAATGACTGGCATCAACTAGTTTAACTATAGATAAATAAATTATAGCGCTGTATTTTCTGGCAGTTCTTAGGTCTCTCTAACAAAAACCTGTAATTAATAATTAATTTTACCACTTACCCGTAATGGCCAGTTAGAAGCAATATATGTAGCGGGCAAAGGTAACACAATCCACTGTTTCCTGCACTCGTTGTCATCCACAAACTCTCTATAATTCGTACTGTTCTCGTATTCCAAATTAGGCTGGTCCTGTAACCCGTTCTCCGTTTGATAGATGTCCGACGAAGAGTCTATTATTGAAATCTTGGTGCGTTTCGTGAGATTGTCTTCGAGATTTACATATAACTTGTCATCGCCTTGTAAGTAGAGGTGCCTTTGGTTACTCTATAAAAAAAAAGTGTGTATTATTGAGTAATAATGAACTTCTGTCATTGTTTCAAACGATCGAACGGCAAAACGTGTATAAGCCTATGCATGGCTATTTACTTCCACATGGATTATTATAGTGTTTTACAAGTTCTTCTATCTCTCTCGTTTCTCTGTTTTCTATTCTCTATTTTCTCGCTCTATGTTTGGGCCGAGGAACTATTACTGAAATTCGATTTTAAGATTCTACTTTTTACAAAAATCTTCTATACATTTTTCACAATATAATAATAAATAAGATATAGAATTATTACAGTTTTCTGACGAGCTCCTTTGTACTCCAATAGTTGTTACAGATAGTATAGTTTGTTCGGTATGCAGAGGGTATCCAATTGAAATATATATAAGAGTTTTTGAGGTATGTATGCTTGGTACACATATACATTTCAACAACTCATATATATATATGTATGAATAGTTAGCTTAGCTAGCTCACGAATTGCATGTATCAGGCAACAGCCCAAGCCGAGGTGTGCGGTGCACCCGCGAGCTAGTTATCAAATAAAATCGGCTGAGTGTCTTAAGCGCTCGCCTTAGTAGTCCGGTGAAGTTGTTAAGACCTTGGTAGGTCAATAGCGTAGTCAGAGCGAATAAAAATCGGTATGCAGAAGAAAAGTCGTTTATAAGTTATGGTAGAAAAACAGTTTCAACATGAGCTAGGAACTATCGAGAAGAGGTACTAGATAATAAAAAAATAACCTATTAAAAACAATATAATCAGAAATCAAAAGTTTTTTTTTTCGACCTGACTACGGTGTTGACCTATCAAGGTCTTAACAGCTTCACCGGACTACCTCAGAAATCAAAAGTATGACTTACCATACAAGGATTAACACTTAGAGGACTCTTTATAAAGTCGAGCTGTATTAAATTAGTATTCGAGTCTTCTTTTGTTCCTTCAACTTTAACCATCCAGAGTTGATAGCCTTCTGTTGCCCATTCCTAAAAACAAAAATCGATGTTGTAATACACAAAAAAGTAATAACAATGATGATGGAAAGCACATTGACAAGGACTGCACTTATCATGTTTTCGGAGGTGTTGAGATATAGTACGGCTTACCAAACTGGAAACGATAAGTGGGTTCTGTTTGGTGAGATCTTGGCTGAGCCCGTAGTCCCAGCCGAGTGAGCACATCAGCAGAGCACCAAACGTACTCCAGACAGAGACGCCGCCTCGTTCCCAGCTCACTGCCACTGCGCGACCGTCTGCACTCCATCTGCCAAAATTGTAAAATAGTCATTTTTTTTAAGTAAAACTTCTTTTGAGACGGTGAGGATTCGAATTTATAATAATAAGCTATAAACGTATATATAGGTTTTAGACTGTGAGAGAATGAGATAGAATGCGTTTCTATGTAGTTTCCCTACCTTCGTCTCCTTTTTATGGGTGATTCGTAGCGGTCTGCGTCCCCACTACTCTACCATCGTATACGGACCTATACACGGACTAGAACTCCATGCTGTATAATTTTTTTTTATAGTAGCACGGCAAATTGACTGCACTGTGCCTGATGGTAAGCACAATACCATCCAAAAACAATGGCGACCACCGAGTGACACAGTATCCATCGCCAGTCGCCGCTGTCATACCGGCCTGCGAAAAGCTGGATATGCACAGGCTGACCCCGAAACGCGACCCGCAGAAGCGAATCACTATGACGGGCTTTTTCGCCATATACATGGTGGTTGCGACCCAGTCAGGCTGTAAAACCTTACCGCCCCACTTTCGCCATTGCCTCGTTCGTTATTCAGCAGGGTGCACCGCGTGCAAGTGAGGTTGGCTTGGAAGTCTCCGATGTTATTCGACACCCATGTTATTCTTAATGTAGGCATTCGAAATATATATAAAGAGAGAGAAAGAGAGAAACGTTGAAATATGCCATTTTCTTAAAAATCAATCAGAATACTAAGTTTCACCTATACTGTGTTAAGTCAAACTAATTTTTTTTATTAAAAAAACTATTGTTTGGTGTATCTAAACGTATCAGTATAATTATTTTGTTTCATAAGGTAACTAATTCGTCATAAAAATAGAATTGCTGAAAACCGAAAAGTTAACATTTTTTTAAACAAATTACAAACTAATTACATTTTTAAACAGACACGGTTCTAATACCCTAAACCTAAATAAAGAGATTTCACATGCAAACACAAGTATTTTAGTATAATGTGCTAAAGTCATTTAGAGAACTTTAAAAATATTAACGACATAATGTAAAAAATGTTCTTTTTTAGTACTAATTTCTATTACTTTACAAGTATTTTAGATTTCGCGGCTTTTACTGTCAACTCGCACTTCCACGTTCCATCGTTTTCTCTCTACTCTAGAACATTGTAGCGTTAAGAGGTAATAAAGTGAATTGCTATTTAATTTATCAGTTCTGAAGTGTAAAATGTTACATAATTATCGAATTTAGGTTTCAGGTTATTTTGAGGATATTATTTAGGCTTTATTAGGCTCAATTTAAGTTTAGGCTGGTTAGAATTCGCATTCACAATATCTATCCTACGGTTAAACCTAAACGGTGTTATTACAAAAAAGTTAAATACGTATTGAGCCCTGGCTTTAAAAAGGTCTCATATTAAATGCACCGCGAGCGCTGAATGTTCGCCATCTTGCTCTTTTGTCTCGCTTTGGTTACGTTAGGTTAGACTTGCGAAAAAGGATAACGCGAACTTGCCTCGGGCGAGCGCGGTGCATTTATTACGAAACTTTTTTAAACCAAGTATTTAATACGTATTTAACTATTTTGTAATAACACCAATATATTATACTCAGTACTCATATATAAAAAGTATATATAATAAAATACCTTATACATTTTACGGGCCCAGGATCACCCGGAAAATCTTTAGAACTAAGTACCATCGTATGAGAGAGTTCCAATCCTCCTGTGGCTTCGTCTATCGTGAATACATCGACCTGTGAACTGAAATTTATGAAACAGAAATTAATTCTCAGAGTTTCGAACCAGTTACTTACATATAAATAATAGGTTCACTTTTGGAACTCATATTCTTAGTATAAAAAATAATGACAGACAGTAATCCAATCCAAAGAATATTTTTTTTTAAATATACTTCTACCGTTTTTAATTATTAAAGCACTATAAATCTAAGCAATGATTAAAGTGATCCTACATACTTACTTTCTTCTACCAATTGCTATAAGTCTAAATTTATGGTTAACTCTAGTGCACGTTGCGTCGTCTATGCCCTGTGCCCAGATACCTTGAACTGCCTGAAAAATTAAAAAAATAAAATGTGCTTAATTATTTAAAACAAATTAGTGTACATAATACACATACCATTATATACACACAAAGATTAATTAGGCATCAAGATTCAGTACTATACTACAGAAACTTTTGCTGGTGGCTTCGCTTATTTATGTAGATTTCTCTTAGCTCTCAAGAACAATACTTTTTTTCTCTATTAAAGGTAACATACGTCTTCTTCTGTACCGCTGAGAAATTTGTACCGTATCTGTATCTGTACCGTTCAAAATTTAATGATCGGTTGAATTTAATGAAAACTGTATCATATTATCAGGTTCATATAGATAGAATAGAAAGAGTACAAAAACGTTTTTTATATTACCTTTCCTATTACGATAACAGATTCCATAACAGTAGCTTAAACTCATACTCCAAACGTTTAGAACTTTATAAAATGAAACCATTACAGACTCGTAGAAAAGTTGCTGATGTAATGTTTATATACAAATTGATACACGGTTTCGTAGAATCTTCAGATTTTCTTCAAAAAATACCCTTTAGTATGCCACGTATAGGCAGTCGCTTACTTAACAGGCAAACTTTTCATCTACCATTAGCAAGAACTAACGCAGGTCAACATTCCCCTTTATATCGCATGCTTTCTTTTTGTAATAGTTTACGTTTCAAATTCGATATATTTTTTTGTGTTTCTTTGGCCTCAATTAGAAAAAAATATATATTTAAATGTTTAATATAATTTCATTTTTCTTTGTATTAATACTATGACTTTGTCTTCTTATATTATGCATGCTGTGTTCACATTTTTGTTCATAGAACTCAGTTTTGTGAACCTTAAGTAAATAAATAAATAAATCATAATTTACCATAGAATTAAATTATGCCAACATTATTCTAAAATCCTAATTTAAAAATAAACAGTAACATATGAGAGATTTACGTGTTATTTGCATTTTGCATTGTAATATTGATTTCAAAAGTCACGTTATTGTAATAAATAATAATTATTTAATTACTATGTATAATCACTAATCAACTCGACTGACGTTATAGTAATAAAAAAATGTGATTATTTCAATACTATGCACAGGCACGTATACAGAGGGTGGAATAGTTGGGATTTATCCCCCAAATGACTAACGTTTACATAAAATAAACGGAATCATGACCACTCTGAAGTACGAGTCACATGGTTATTTCAATGACTGTCCTTTCGCTGAACCAAAAGTTTGAATACGTGCTTGACTATGCAGTATGCATAATCAATCACCTTGACTGACCTACATGCGAAATGTATTTAAAAATTAAAGATGTGCCGGTTATGACTTTGGCCGACTAATCGGCTGAGCCGATCACTTTTCGGAGGTACTCGTGACACTTCGTTTACAGATATTTCGCGCGTAAATCGCAACCGCCGCCTGCGTGTCTGTCGGAACCTGTCATTTACTTCACATTGCTTTTTTGTTTTTGTTCGGGTCAGAGCGATGATTTTATTCAAAAAGAATTGTTGTGAAAAGAAAGAAAGAAAGAAAGAAAAAGAATTGATAATGCTGTTACTGTTCATTAAAGGGCATCAAAGAACTCATTTAAAAACATGTTAAGAAGAAAGTCTCGTGTATGGATTTTTTTACGTTATTATCTTTTTTTGCCTTTACAAAGCGATTAATGTTTAAAAATTTTATACATTTTTTTTAACTTTGTATAATGTAAACTTACTTCAATATTATTATTTTATATATATATATATATATATATATTATTTTGTTAATAAAAAAACTTATTCTTTTATTTACATTCTAAGACTTTATTATAAATGATTATTCAAGATATGTTATTTGTATGTTAATTAAATACTAATTTTATCTCATAAATGTCATAGACATGTTTTCTTTACAAGCAAGTAATTTTATCCTGATTATCAAATGAAAGATTGCTTTGCTTTACATTGGATAATGTGTAAGACTAATTATAAAATAAAAATATTAATAAACAATCAAAGTTTCCATTGAATGTAATTCCCTCTACATACTTTTTGCTGGAAAATACATAAAATGTAAGAAGCCGGATAGTCGGTGCTTTTTACCGACTAATCGTCGACTGCGATAGTAACCAGGTAGTCAGCTTTACCGAATAGTCGGCACATCTCTAATTTAAATAATAAAAATTACGTATTCTGTTATTATTATTACATACCAAATATTATTTAAACCAATAATTCAAGCTCATGTTAGTATCTGTACTAGTCATAACATCTTTTTTTGTTTTGTTTGTTCTAAAACTTTTAAAAGTATGGGAACGATACTTTAAAACGTAAAAAATTTAGGCCTAGCTTCAGTGAACAACTTTAATGGGACTTTTAATTGCGTAAATCAGCTAATGTTGAGTGTATATCTGTTTTGCGTTTCTCGAGATAATTATGTCAAATATTAAGCACCTATTTTTTATTGATTGAGAACGAGAATCCACCAATGATTATTCTGTAAAAATATTGCTGACGACTAAACAGTCGCTCGGTATGCGAGAATTATCACAATGTGTTATAGCTTAAGTGCAAAAGTAGGCAAACTACCACATAAACAATAATAATAAAAATTAAAATAGTATAACTTTTTATTTTCTCATTAGCAGTAATGTTTATATTTTCTTTTGTAGATTAGCACTTGAATATTAATATTTTTATGAATATGTTGCGACACCACTACCGATAGGGTACAAGTATTTGTTAACCACACATATATAAATTATGGATCAGAAGGGGTAAAACTCGTAAAAAACTTAGCATTATTTAAATAACGTGTATTTAGCAGATAATCAGGTTCGTCTACATTTTTAATGTGCAAAATATTTATGGACTCCGTGTATTTTTTACTATAAAATTTTAACATAAATGAGCGAGGGGTCGAGTTAACACATTACATTTGGAAAATGAACTGTTGCGTAATCAGCAGACAGTACACTAGAGCGGTATCGATAAACGATGGACATTGTTTGTATGATATTTGTGTAAATAGGTAAAAATTTAAATAATTTCCTGTTTTTTTAGTAATCGTAAAACATATACTTAATATGTAAAATAAAAAAGTTTTGTTACGAAAGACGAATTAATTATCGCTTTACTCTGATTTTAATTTTAATAACCAAAATCCTGCTAAATGCATAATTTATGGCACTCCCGAATGCAATGTGTTAACAATAATTCAACATGAATTCATGTTCATCTTACCCTTAAATCTGTATCCAATAATATCTGACATAGAAAAATATTTTACTATGATATCTTACTGATACAATTCTTAAATTTTAGTGACTTATGCTACCGCAAAGATTAATATACATAGATTAATCATCATCCTACTATCATTTATATACAACAACCCAAGATGCACACTTATCGTCTCACAGCCGGCACAGTCTCGCGTCGCTTGCGTCCTTGTAAAAACAACATTAAATCATTCAGGTAATGTTGAGTTTGCAAAACCATACGTTTATCGCATAACTATAACCAAGTATGTATTATATATTGGGGAGTTTTTGCGGGACGATTTTGAGCGCTACTTTTATTGGAGACTGTATGTCGTAGGTTTTTAAATATCAATGCCTACTATACAAAAAGAAAAAAAAATCTTGTATAAGTACATCCTATGTTCCACATTGTTTAGTACCCAAAAACAAAAGCATGGGTGACAATTAAACTTGAAAACACTCATCTTTATTTCAATTTATATTAGGTATTTAAGTATTTATAGTTATTAGCAATATAGATTTTTTGTTTTCATATTAATAAAAAGCTATTCTAGCTGCTAAAACTGCAGCAGCTTAATTATATTGTTGAGAATATTTATTGTTGCTATAAAAGCCCATAGATTCCCCCATATTAGGTCAATAAAACATACTTACATTAGGATCAAACTTAAGATTTGGAGCAGTGAGATATGCAGCCCGACCATCGTTGAGTGTTATTCCAAAGCCGCAAACGAGTGGTGAGTATTCTATATCGTTCACGTGAATATTGTCCTCTAGGATTGGTTCAGCTAGAACACAAAGCTCGTTAGATCTACTTTCTACATGAAAACATATTCATTATTTCTTATATAATTAGGTACACAACACTAGAGTCATGTAAGTGTTAGCTTACCTTTGGAGACTTGTTGATTGATTGAGAATGGTATCCGACCAAGATCAAGGCAGTAGTCTCTGTTCTGTGTGCCATCCCATCGGTACCGTAGTAAGTGAGCTCGCGTCGTGCATACCAATATTTCCGTGCCTGATATACAGCACATACGTGTGATTTGGCCATCCCATACTAGAACTTCTTTTAACTAAAAAAATATACCAGGTGAATGTTTGAAGGTTTACACCCTCCACTCCTGTGGTAGTTCATGGTCACATTTAACATATAAAATCGTAATATAAAAACAAATATTAATAAACACCAAAGAGAACCTTAGGTAAAGTTTTTTCTTAAACTCTCAAAAGTACGGGAACGATACTTTTAAACGTAAAAAAATCACGGCTAGATTCAATAAAAAAGATTAAAAGAGCGCTTTTCAAGGTTAATTCCTACGTCACTGCTTATCCTGGGAATGCCAAACGGTCAAAGTGCGGGACGCGGGCCGGACTGGGTAGCAGGGCATGATTCATTCGTTTCCGTATTTATTACACCAGTTCGTTTTTGCGTAAATCACTTGATGTTGAGTGTATATCAGTTTTGCGTTTCTCGAGATAGTTAGGTCAAATATTAAGCACCAATTTTTTTAATTGATTTAGAACGAGAATCGACTAATGATTATCCTGTAAAAATATTGCCGGCGACTAACTAGTCGCGCTGTATAAATACACAACTAAAAATATTTTTTTTCTGGTATGAAAAAAAAAACCTATTTTCTCAATAATCACTTTACCGTCGAAGGTGCGATAACCATGTATTTTAGACACGTACGAGTGAGTGAGGCGGTGGACTTAAAAAAATTGGTCAGCAAAATCGGTATTTTACGTGATAACGTCATAAGAAAACATTGATGAAAAATTGCATACTTTTATTAATTGAATTATTATCACTGAATTATCATTGTGTGCTGCCATTGCCTTTCTTCTACTCGGAGGCATCGACCGATGGATTGGACGAGAGATAGATGCTATACAAGCCGATCACGCCTCTCTATAGCTTGCTCCACGCTCTCGCTTGCACGCTCGGCTCAGGCGAAACGTGACAATGACTCGTGCTTTTTCATGCGTGCAGCCGGCGTTCATTGATGTATAAGACGTTGTAACGTCAAAATTGTTGAAAAAGAAGACTAGCTTACAACCACCACACAAACATCAGAATATTGCGGGCAAGATGCTCTTACAGTACCTAAAGCGGAGTCTGGCTCGTTAGAATAATAAGTGTTGATTTGCGCCCTTAGTAGGGCTTAAGTCTATAACTATGTTGATAATAAAAAAGGGAATCAATATATAAAAGGTAATAATCAACAATGTTATTGAAGGTGCAATGGAAACCACAAACCTAAAAATAAGGACTAAATTATCTAGTTTATAAGACAATGTCCAATTAATGTTGAACATAGAGACTGGCTTAAGTTATCAGAAATTATCAGGTATCTAATAATGAAATCAAATTGATAAGAAATATATTACCAATGTTATTTTAAGAGAAGGTATGATTTCCTTTACAAATAATTCTGCAGAGTCTCGTCTCAAACTTGCAGTGGGTGGGTCATATTGTTGATAGGCAGTTTGTTCACTAAGTCCTTCCACATTATACAAGATTAAGTGACCTTCAGAAGTCTGTAATAAAATAAACAAATGGACTAATAAAAATATATACTTCACTACTGTATATAAATAATAAACTGTATAAATACATACATCATTTTCTATACAATGTAAATTTTAAAAAAAAGGAAAGATTGTAAACCAGATAAACAATAGCAAATATGCATTCATTTATTGCGAGGAGTGTATTGGTGTCACTCAGTCTTATAATAACTACATTGGTCCAGCTTACCCAGCAGGTAGATATTTTAGGGCAGTCCGGTGAAGCTGTTAAGACTTTGCTAGGTCAATAGCGTAGTCAGTTAGAAAAAAAAAATTAGATATTTTGGGCATTTATGGTTTTTTTGGTTGTATAATAGCAATTACAATATTATATGAAGATTATAAAAGTAAACTAATAAAGAAGTTATGGTGGGTAAATTGTTGCACATTCAGTCTACAATGAAAAATGTTAGCCGTCCATTCCCTCGGCGTGGAGCCCTTGAGTATGCTGCTCACGCGATACAGTGACACAAAATCTTACATCACTGCGATAACATTACACATATCACCTCCACAAACGTGCACGCATACACGCTTACACATGCAAGTGGAAGGGTTTTATTTTTCCCTTATCAAACTGAAATAGTTTAGAATATTATCAGATACTAAATATATACAAGGGTTGTTGAGGTATGTATGCTTGGTACACATATATGTTTCAACAACTCATATATGTATGAATAGTTATTTTAGCTTAGGTTAGCTCACATAGGTCGCGGATTGCATGAATCAGGCAACAGCCAAAGCCAAGGTGTGCCGCGCACCCTTGAGCTAGTTATCAAAATAAAATCGGCTGAGTGCCTTAAGCGCTCGCCTTAGTAGTTCGGTGAAGCTGTTAAGACCTTGCTTGGACAAAAGCGTAGTCAGTTCGAAAAAAAAAAATGTTAGAATAAGCCTGGCAATGAAAGAAGTCATTGCTACAAACCATGGACAAGTTTTATGTGTTTTCCAAAAACTTTACATTAACACTACATTCATATCTAAGTGTAAAAGTTTATCATTTCAAATCATATATGTAGTGTATAAACATTAGGTAAAATCAATAAGATTGGCCTATACAGCAATGCATTAAAAATAAATCCCATCATGATGTTTTAATGTTCTAACATTAAACTCCCGTTTTTAAATAAACTTCTTTACTCTATGGTATACATACGATAAATAATGCAAGTAGTACCATATTGTTAATGCAATTTTTGTTATTAGTCTTTCCATTATGGTAATTGCTCACAGAATACAATAAGTCATAAGCACTCATTGGAATTCCATTTGCCTTGTTGTCTTAATGTAAATCTTGTTAGTGTTTAAAATAAACTATTACTAATATAAGATACAATTGGTACTTAAAGATAATAACAATCATAGATACAATACCGATATACATAACATCGATGAATCTGGCTTCCATTCCACCCCAACATTAATACCCAACCTCTGCAGAGATTCCACGCTCCTTTTGTGATATACTATGGATACAGTTGGCTGAAATTCAAAAATAACTTTAAATAAAATAACTTTAAAATTTTATAGTAAAACTGAGAAGATCTGATTTTGTTTCTAAATTAAGAAATGGTTCATCATAACATATTACATAGTATAAAACAAAGTCCCCTATCGCGTCTGTCTGTCTGTCTGTTCGCAATAATCTCAAAAACTACCAAACGGATTTTCATGCGGTGGTTAGAGTGGATAGAGTGATTGATGAGGAACATTTTAGTATATAATTTGTAAAGGATTTTTTCATAATCAGGGTGGGACACCGTCTGCCGGGCCCACTAGTGTTGTATAAATTATAAATATGTATTATTATAGTTCAATAAATAAAAAGAGGAATCTAACCATCACAAGTTAAGTTTAGAACATAGAATTCTTGTTTATAATTAATATACATCCAATTTAAATAGAAAAAAAAACTCTGACTGAAAAAAACTGACTCTATGTCATCATAAAATTGATAGTATGGCAATCATATTAGCATAATTGTATTATTGTTGGTTATCCACTGTGATATTATATGAATACTTAATATATTTATAGATACATGCCTACCACAATCAAGTAAAAATCAAAATAATTAAACAATAAAATAGCTACTATATAAGCCGTTCTACACAAATGAAGTTTTACCTTTACTGAGACCCAGAATAATAGCTCAAAAACATTTTGGAAACTTTTTAAAGTTTGTAGAGATTTAAAATAACAGCTCAAAAACATTTTGGAAACTTTATGAAGTTTGTAAATTATAAAGTTTATATACTATATAAAGTTTACAATTTTATTGCAGGACAAATTATAGAGTAGTGTCATGAGGAACTCCTCTTACCCTTTCTTTGGTAGCTTAACTTAGTTATTCACGGGTACGAGGTAAACCATTAAATTCCCAATACACACAGATTGTACATATTTATATCAACTTTATCTATTTCTACTAACTAAATATGTGAGGGTGCCATGAAAAAATTCCAAACTTGAAAGTTCATCGCAGACGAAAGAAGTTTGGTAACCCCTGCACTGAGCCAGAAGCTGATGTTGTAAACAACCAGTGATTCCCATCAAATCTAGAAATTTAGCTACTACTGAATAAAATTACCATTGTTGCTACTGTTGTATAAATAAATTATAAAAAATACTGAGATTTGTTGGGAGAAAACCAATAATATAAGTTAACATATCATTATCCACACCAAGTATATAATTGAATCAAATGGGTATACATTGTTTCTCAAATATTTAAAGTTTATCACATACCTTGCAAAACCACACTGTAAGACAATCATCGCTTAGCGATGCAAATAAAACCTTGTCTCTATTTGATACAATTTGTTTAATAATTTGATTATCAGCACCTATATTCTGAAGAACTCTGGGCCATCCTATTGGAAAATACATATTGATTCATGTACATTTGCTTCTTTTCTACACAACAAACGAGAGATTGCCGTAGACGTTCAGATTGATTTGTTTATCTCCTCGTTACAAACTATTGTTTACTTGTAATTTAACGTAATATTTCATTGAAATTTTAATAAATAATGATATACACATCAATCGTCAACAACACTTACAAAATACCACAGTATATAGATCACAGACTAATAGTCGTACAAGTAATATAGATTATAAAATAGGACTGTTACTAAAATATCGATAATAAAAATACCGATGTTTTTAATCTTAAATACTGATTAATATTTTAATTTTTATATTGATAATTAATTAATCAATATTAAAAATTGCATATCGGCAGTCGATATTTTTTATTATATACATCACCACTTTTTTACCGTTATCCCACCTATATAGGGTCAATACAACATGTTTTCCTTTCCACTCTCCTCTGTCAAATGTCATCTCAGAATTAAAACTTTTTATACACATGTCATTGTTTATACACTTTATCCATACCTTTTTCGGTCTTCCTCTGCTCCTATATTTGTCTACATTCATACTCAAAACTATTCTAGTTATATGTCTTTCATCTCTTTTTATGACATTTCCGTATCATGCTAACCTATTACTCCTCAACTTCTCTGTCACTGGAGATATTATCAAACTTTGTCTGATATATTAATTTATATTCTATTCGATTCTAGCTACACCACACATCCATCTTTACAATTGCATCTGTGCCGCGTGCAGGTTACCATTATAGTCCAGCAGTCAGATGCATACAGTATGACTGGTCTTATAATAGTTTTATACACTTCCTTGAGTTTCAAAGGCACATGTGGATCACAATATACCTCAAATATCTATCGATATTTCCTGAATTCTGTATATATCTTATTCCTCACGTCATTGTCTACGCTGCCGTCGTTTTGGATCAATGAACCGAGGTACTGGAATTCGGAGCAGGATGGTAATGGTAGTCTTAGTAGTCAAAGAGCTGAAGATATCAAGCAACGAGTATTTTAAAAAATCTTATCAAAAAGATTGGTATACATAATTATCTTGTAGCTACCGAGTATGTCATACTCTTTAGTAGACTAATATAGTAGTGAGCCCGAAGCTCCTACAATCTTATTTAAATAAAACAGTAATGATGACAATGAAGAACAATATGATTTCATAACGTTTGTATAAGCCCTTAGAACTGTAATGTAACATTTTAAAACATTTATAGTATAAATTATCTAACAAATATACTGGATTAAAAACTGTAAAACATTGTTAAGCTAAATAACGAATTTTTATTTTTTAAATAAAATTCCTATATCGAAATATTGTTATATAAAAAATTCGATCTTTTTTAAAATATCGACCTTACTATTATTAGCACCTGTAGCACTGTCAACAGTGTTACTAGACCTAAACAAAGTAAAAAAAATAGTAAGTATCTATCAGGAAGAGTTACAATTTACAAATATCACGAAGTAAAAGGATAATGGACTAAGGTGGCGTGACACATAATCCATAATCATATGGGTAGTTCTCCATAATTATACTCTATTAGTACTTAATTGTGTTTTAACATCACGACGGAGTATTTATATGTTACATGATTCATGTAAATCATATTATAATTTATTTATATGCAATTTATTTATTTATATGCAATAAATCTTTAAAAAAATATAAAGTGATTACATGAAACTTATTTATGAATAAGGGCCCTTGTGATAATTAAAATGAAAAATGAAAACATAGTATAAAATTGGCAGTTTCTACTCAGTAAGAGATGGGTAAAACGTTTATTAGGATGATCAATATCGACTAAAAATATAATACACTTCGTTTCGATAATAAAGAATAATCATATGAAGATATAAATTTCATATTTCAATTAATTTAATGATTACCGAAAAATAGACCTTTTGCACGACATCTACAATGCCGTTCTTAAATAAATGTTGTTGCATAATTGAGTATACTAGGGAAATCTAAATTAAAATCAATCAACGACGAGTATACAGTTGTCGATCTTGCTGGTTGTAAAGCGTATTTAACGCATATAGAAAAAAAAAACAAAGTCGAGGTAGATGTAAGGAAATTTTCACTTCAAAAATATAAGGTAATATAATGATAAACTTATTAATATTTGTTTGATTCGCGAAGAAGTCATCTGCAAACCGAGTGATCGTAGGCATCGAACTCTGAAGAACCATTGCTACCCGATTTATATGGATAATGTAAAAACAATAATAATGCACAACCCCTCTGTCGTGGAGCTAAAACACGATCAAGTATCAATTAAGTACAATTATGGGGTACTACTTATGATTGACGCGATAGGCTTTCTTGTCTCTACCACATATCTCTTTCTTCCGTAGGAACAAAAGTGCACGTAAAATGCATTCCACGTCTGCCGTCTGTACCAGACGCGTAATCGTGTTAATATTTTAATAATTATAAATGCAAAGTTACTTATAATTTTCTATCATTCGCTTTAGGCAGCATTTCAACCAAGTGCTTGTCTATAACTGTAAAGGTTACTATACTAGAGTACTTACATGCCCTTTTCGGCTGAGTTAAGACCTTGCTTGGTCAATAATGTTAAGACCTCGCTTGGTCAATAGCGTAGTCAGTTCGAAAAAAAATCCGGCTGAGTGCCTTAAGCGCTCGCGTTAGTAATCTGGTGAATCTCTAAAGGCCTATAGTGTAGTTAGTTGGCAAAAATAAGTATTGCCCCTACTCTTAGCTGGATACGCTCATGCTTTTGTATTTTATACCTATTTAGATGAATACCTTATAATTTTTTATATTAATATATATGTATCAATAAAGAAAACAGCTCTTGGTGCAATACACTTGTTAACATAAACTGTAACACCATGAAATAATGGTTAATGGCTGTTAATACTTTAAATTGTTATTATTTGGAAGGTAATTATTTCTACTCTGCTCTGTAGTACATGAACAGTATAATCGGGAAATTCTAAATATTTATTTGCACTATTTTGCTATTTGAAATTACTGGAAAGCACCATAAACCCATTTATTAAGAACTAGCAATCCGCTCAGTCTTGGCATAGGGGAAATATCGTAGAGAGAGAAACTAACTTTCTTTCTCTATCTACAGGAAATATACATAGTAGTCTGTGGGTGAAATGTATAAAATATGGCGTCATATATATTTTAAATTTATATTCATTCTTCAACTTTTAAGCCCGATTTGGTAATGGGGTTTAGTTTATTACTATTTGTTTTCGATTCTTGAAAATTAGAAATCACCAATAGATTTGAAAATCGAAGAAGTTAACATTTCCAAAAATTGAAAATAAAATTGAATGAACCTCATTACCAGACTAGGCTTAAATGTTGAGTAATTATTTATTTTTGTTTTTTTTTTTCTGTAAATGCCATGTAAATGCAATAAAAATATAAAATTTAGACCATTAAAAAAAGTTATGTCTAATAAACGAATAAAAAAGCTAACTTTTAAACGAGTAGTAAAAAATCTCAAAATATACCAGGGTTACTATTTCAAGGGGTACTGATTTTGATGGTTATCATAAAATTGAGCTAAAGAAAAAATAAATTCAAACCTTCTGATTTGGGGAGAAATGCACCATATATAGTTTTTATTTTTAATTAAAAGTGCGCAATCTCGTTTCTAATTGCATTATTCGGAAATAAACATTTTGTATTATACAAATATGTATTAAAATAAAATAATTCTCTTTCCTTGTGATCGTTTATTTAACGTAAATTTGTACCTTTTTAAAAGTTATCTAGCAACCCCGGATATACATTTTTTCTTCCTTGAAAACATTGTATGCCGGAATTCATTAGACAGCCATAATAGAAACTCTATATGTTTCTCTGTGAGATTGTATTTCTAAATAAATTCGGTACACGTAAGAATACATAATGTGTTCAAGAATTCAAATATGTGATATGAAGGTGTTTTATAATAATGTCTGAACAAACCGATCGGGACAAGAGCAACCTCTGCACAACAGTAGATGCTTTTGAAAAATTTCAAGCGATTACTATGCACGAAGAGGATGAATACAGTGTTCCATCAGACGTATTACCGACGCAACATTCGAAACAGAACGCACAAGATGTGGAGAAAGAAAAATTAGCAAAACCGCTTAACAGTGAAATTATGTTGTTGTCGAATACGGGTAGTGATCAATATGTAAACACAAGTAGGATTCTCAATGATGAACCAATGACGAAAGAAAAGTTAGTGGAACTTCCACCCGTAAATATTAAAAACAATAACACCAATCCTGAAGTAGTTGAAAGTAATACGAAAGATTTAAATCCTAATGAAAATAATGATAAATTAAAATCAACGATACACGAACGCTTTATTTCTGAGCAATATAGATCCCAAGAAAGCGAGAGTATTCAGGATATTCATAACTTTATCAAAAGTACAGAGATACCTCTGTTAGATAAAAACAAAAGTGAGAAGCCAAAAAACGAAGCTGATCAAACCACCGTCAAACAAATAAGATCCAGCAAAATTAGTCCTACTCCAACTTATAGTGAAACTAAAAAAACATATAAAACAAGAGGAAGACTAAGAAAACAGTCGACGGAACAAACAGCATCAAACGATCCAGACAAAGTTGTATCAAGTGATGTAAATAATACAAAACCTAATGTATCTAATGAATATGCAAAAGACGAAACATGTACCACAACTCCATGTAAACGAGGTATTGGCAAAAAAATATTGAAGCAAGATAATATTCATACAAAAAGTGATGCTCAAATTGTTAAACCCCATGCTGATGCAAGTGATTTGAAAAATAAGCAATTATATAACTTACCTGAGAATGTAAAACAGAAAAAGGTTACCAAAAGAGGGAAGTTGAAGAAAAATTCCTCAAAAACAATTTGTAAACAAATAGAAAACCAATTAAGTACAGAAAGTATAGAATACAATAATGTAAATGACTTTGATAATGAGGATGATGTATGTTTAAGTAAATTAAATAAAAATGATGATATTAATGCACACAAGGTCGATAGTACTTTGGAACAAATAACAGTCACTACAGAGGAAAGTTCAACAATTGAAAATGAAGCTTGCAATACATCAACAAAAATTCAATTGAGTGAAAATCTCTTGGTAAATATTAATAAGGATACATGTTTGAACCTAAATATTGAATCTATGTCTGAAAGTGATACTAAAGTTTCTAGAAACAGTTTGTCTGATAGTGTTATACAAGTAGATGATGATGGAGATGACATTTGTCTAAGTAAACTGAAAGAGTCAAAAGAAACATTAAGTGATGATAAATCTAATGAAAATTTGCTAATTCCTCAAAAGCGTAACTCTAAGAAAACTATAATGTCTGACTTTGAGTATAATATAGATAGCATTGTAAATGACAATGTTTGTCATGATGAACTTCAAACTTCTGATAAAAACACAGAACAGGCTGAAGAGGGATCCAAAAGATCTGTTCGTAGAAAAGCTAAACAATTTCATTATGATGAAGGATCAGATGAAGATCCTTTTGCTAATGTGGAACTATCTGATGATGATTCGTTCAAAACCAAAAAAGGTAGATATTACTCTGATGATGAATATATACCTGGTAGGAAAAAAGGTGAGAATACTTATACTGAATCATCAGAAAGTGAATCAAATGTGTTAAATGATGAAACCAAAAAATTAAAAAGGAAAAAAATTACAAAAAAATCTGATAGTACATCACCAAGAAAAAGAGGAAGGAAATCTAACACTGAAAAAGTTGTAGAAGCTAACATTCAACAGATTGATGAAATTGAACAAAGTGTGAAACCATCACTTATAAAAACAAATGATGAGGGCAATTCTCAGTCCAATACTTGGGGTTCATCAAATGAATTTGAAAACTTTCTAGCAATGAGGATTCAAGGTACAAATCTGAAAATTAAAAAAGTATCCTCAAGAGAAAACACCGAGAGCACTATTACTCCTCTTCAAATACCAACTATTGATCCTAATGAAATTAAAAAAACTGTAGAAATGAGTTCTCAAACGAAAGCCATAGCTACAAGCGTTGCTGCTGTACAAACAAGTGCTAGATATGACATCCCTTTAAAAGAAAATGTGCCTCTAACCTCAGAACAATCTAAAAAAGGATGTGAATTTCTAAAAAGTATTGTTAAAACTACAGCAGAATTGGGACAACTTATGACACAGAAATCAAATGATTTTATTAAAAAGAAAATAAATATTGAAAATGTAACAGATACTTTTAAGATGGACTATTGTGTAAAAAAAACATTTTTGTTACTCAAACTAGCGAAACATAATCTAACACAAATGGAAGAAGATTTAGCACAGCAATATGAGCTATTTCTTCATGAAAACAATTTAAGTCATTGTAGAGAAGAACCTGTACAATTGCTACCCACAGTGAAAGATAATGATAGTGACTGTGAGATTGTGGAAGAGCCAGTAATGCCAATAAAAACTCATAAAAAGACAGAAGCATTGCCAAAATTTAATCCTAAGACTGTTTTTCTCAACAAGGAATTATCAATTAAAATTACTAAGAAACCTAGTGAAGAAAAAAAGCTTAATATCAAAGGAAGAAACACAGTTTGGATCAATGACTCAGTGATGGTAAAAAAAGTTAAACCAACACAGTCTTTTTTAGCCCAGGACAGCCGAAATAAAAAACCTCCAGACTATAAATATGTTACGCTGGAAATGGTAAGTGATTTCTTTGAAAAATATTATCACCAGAGAATGCTGGTAATATGTGCACAATTTACATCCCAAGACTGGCTAATTATAAATAAAGATTGCATATGTAATTATTTTGTTGTTAAACCTGACATGAATGATAGTGACAACCAAAATGTAACAATAGTAGAAGAATTTACTTTGCATACTCCAGACAATATTCAAGTTGTTCCTGATATAAACCCTAAAGTGGAAAATGCGATTGACACTAAGATGTCTAACCCACAAACATTGCTTACACTATGTATTCAAACATTACAAAATCATATATATATTCAAAGATCTGATATTACATCATCTAATAGTGATTCAAGTGCCTATCAATTTGCAGATAAAAAATTCACAAGACAGCCAGAAACACTAATACAATTATCACTAAAAGTTTTTTCCAATACTTACCTATATATCATTGAGGAAGATTCAGTTAAAAAATGTGTTCTTAATATTTGTTCACCAGTGACTTTTCCATCCTTGTCACAGCTATGTTACAAGAGAATTAAAAAAATGTTATTTCAAACTGATTTATCTCTGGAACAACATAGTCACTATAATATTGACAATAATTTTCAATACACGGATGATATTACAAATATTAATGATAATAGTTGCATAATTTTGGAGAATTCATCAGTTATTAGTTCAAAGATAAAAAATGGTGTTTTTGAAATAAAATCTCTTTTAAATCTATGTGTTACTTCTATACAAAAAAATCTACTATATGAAGATAACACTTTATCCTCTATTGAGAGTGATTTTCACGAATGCAGAAAATTTGCACCAAAATCATTAAATATTGACAATAATTTTCAATACAAGGGTGATATTACAAATTTTTATGATAAAAGTAGCATAATTTCTGAGAATTCATCAGTTATTAGCTCAAAGATACAAAATGGCATGTTTGAAATGAAATCTCTTTTAAATCTTTGTGTTAATTTTATGCAAAAAAATCTACTGTGTGAAGATAACACAGTATCCTCTATTGACAGCAATTCTCACAAATGCAGAAATTTTTCACCAAAATCATTAAAATACATTACTTATAAAAATATTGTATGTTTGTTACATATAAGTAATGGGCAAACATATGATAAACAAGCAATATGCAATTATGATGAAGATGATACAGTGTTGAATAATATTCCTGAGAATAATGAGGTAATTGCAGATTTTTTTAATATAAATTCAGTAAATACATTATCAGAAGAAGCATTTTTAAATTTAAACATAGCATCTTCAGATATTCAACAGCACCTTGAAGATGTAGACAATTATGATGATGATAATTCCATCTTTAGTAATAATGAATTTGAAAACAATGACCATGATGAAGAAGATAATTTATTAGACAGTAGTTGGATTTCAAAAGTACAAATGCAAGAGCTAAAGTCAGGTATTTGTCTAACAACACAAAGTAGCGACAATGAAAAAGATTCAAATGAAATAGAAAAAGAGATCTCAGTACAGGTAAAAGTTGAGCCGATAGAAGACATTTCTTCAAATATAGTTGATGTCTCAATTGTAAAAACTGAACACATGCCTGGTCTTGATGAGATGACTATTATTCCTGAGAATTTTGTTCCTAAATCTGAAGTACCTGAATGTTCTGATGCAAATGATGATTGTATTTTGAATTGTAGCAGCTCTAGTTATGATGCCACTATATTTGAGGAGTTTTTAAGTAGTAACAAATTGATTACTTCACAAAGTATGTATGAAGATAGTGAAGTCTTTAGTCAAAGTATTTTAAGAGTGTCTGGGTTTCATGAACCGGATTATGATTCAGAAGTTGATAGGTTTGATAGTTTGTTAATTCCACAAACATATAAAACACTACATGTTGAAAATGCAAAGAATTGTCTCATGGAAAGTAATTCTGAGGATGACAATGTAAATACAAAAACAGGAGGAAGAAAAAAAATTGAAAAACGTAAAGTTAAACGAAAAATCGTAAAAGTGAGCAATAAAAATACCCCACCCATAGTTAAGGATCTAGACAGTTCTCAAAATAGTAATGAAATTGCAACTATGACTACAAGGATGAGAGACAAAATTAAACAAAAAGAGAAGGAACTTGCTTCCTCCAATTCTGAAGGTGAAGGTGATTTGAATATGAACTTTAAAAAAGCTGAAGATTCTAAAAAATATAAAACAAAACCAGTAGGTGAAGTAAATAATAGTGAAATACAATGTAACAATGTTGATTCAACTCAAACAACCACTGAAAATTTAAAAACGTTTTCGAATAATGATAAAATAACTAAAGAAGGTGAACCCAACCAAAATGAATTTTCTTCTATCTCAGATCATTCAACAGATAATATTCCTTTAAATGAAATCATGACAAGGACAAGAAAGGGAAGAAAAGAGAAAAATACTATAGATAATAGTAAGGGATCTCATTCTCCGCTTATAGATTATGAAGGCCCTGTAGAGCTTTTACAATGTGAACCAGCAATGCCTATATTTGATGATATAGTTAGTAGTAAATCTGATGAAAATTCAAGTAACAGTAATGACCCTAAAACAAAATCGTATGGTAAAGATGTACAAGATTTAGTCACTGAAAATAATGATAACAATGAGTTTATTGACCGTCATGGATGGAAATGTTTTAGAATTGATTGTAATGATGGTAAATTGTTTCAAAATGTTAAAATTGTTTTGGACAAATTACCAGAAACCTTTGTGCAGACATATTTTCAATATCAAGATATAATGGATACACAAGAAGAGGACCTGGAAATTGAAAGGTAATTAATACATTTAGTGAATTTATTATTATTCACAATTCACATTCTTTAATTCATTACACTGAGAAGATTGAGACAATCTAACTAACATTATAAATGCGAATATGAGTTTACTGGTTTATTTGTTTGTACAATTTCAAGATTTAACTATTCAACTGATCTTACCGTACCTTACAATCACGAAAATGTTACTGTCCCGGAGGTATAGAACAAATTTACATTAACGCAAGCGAAAGCTAGTAATCTATAATGTGGGCCAAATTTACACAAGTCTAGTAATAATGTTCCTAAATATATTATTTTCTTCATTAGACTGTACTTATTTAGAAATTTAACTGAAAAGCTAGTTTCCATTAGTAGCATTTGTGTTACATTGATTATTTCAAGTCTTAAATCATGATGTTCCTAAACCATGTTATTATAAAATATAAAATTATGTTTATTGATGTATGCTAGTAAATGTTGTGTACAAAATAGATAAAAATAATAGTTGTATATTTATAAAAGTAAATTTTCAAAAAAAAGTATTAACCGACTTCAATATCAATCAAAAACCCATAAGGCACTAAAAAGCGGAAAATAAATAGTTTATCAAAAATAAAACATATGAATATGTGTGCTACCTAGAGATGTACTGGAAGTCGGTACCAACCAAAATTTTTGTATTACAGCGACACGAGAGTGGACTTAAACTTTGTACCTGTAGATGATATGATTTTCGGTTTGGTTGGCACCGACTTCCAATACATCTCTAGGTAGCACACATATTCATATGTTTTATTTTTGATAAACTATTTATTTTCCGCTTTTTAGTGCCTTATGGGTTTTTGATTGATATTGAAGTCGGTTAATACTTTTTTTTGAAAATTTACTTTATTTTTCCATTTTTAGTGTACATAAATATATTTTACTAGCAGTGCCCGCGAACTCCGTTCCGCCTTAAGTATATTAAAATATGCGCATTTTTGCGGTATGGTATCTATCGGTATGGTATGCGATATGGTTTCAATTGGTTGTACAATAAGTAACGTTTGGTACGAACGCAACCTTTTCAGTAATCCGCGATAGTTTCTACCACCAACTCGGCTACCATCGCTTCACACATTATACACCTTAAGTAATGTAATTACAATGCTTGCGTCATGTTGCAACACAGCAACGAACATAAGCACAATAGGCTCCTAAGAATTGAAGAGTTTTTTTTATAATATTGGTGGCAAACGAACATACGGGTCACCTGATGGTAAGTGATCACGGCCGCCCATGGACAATTGCGACACGAGAGGAAACACAGATGCGTTGCCGGCCCTTAAGAAAGGAGTAGGCTCGTTTCTTGAAAGTTTTCTTACTTTGCCACGGATCCCATAATCAGAACCTAACCAAACTCTCATTAAACTACCCTTGAAGTACATCCTTTTCAATAAAAAATGAATCATCGAAACCGGTTAGCGTAATATTGAGTTATTCGTCTATTTGTCGTGTACATACTTAATGCAAATTTGAAACTTATACGGTTTTGCACTGGATGCCGTTGTCGGAACTGTACCAAATTAAAATGGGACCACACTGGAAGTACCAGCTTTCAAATAAAAAAAGAATAATCAAAATCGGTTCACCCAGTCCAAAGTTATGAGGTAACAAACATAAAAAAAAAAATACAGACGAATTGATAACCTCCTCCTTTTTTTGAAGTCGGTTAATAACCTCCTCCTGTTTTTGAAGTCGGTTAATAAAATATGATTATTTATAACATTTAAGACATTTAACTAAATTTAGCAGTGCTCTGTACAAACTGGCTGTTTACATTAAATGGGAGCTCTTACTCGTTTTTAGTCTTCTTTTTTTTTATTATATGTTTCTTTGCAATCAGAGTCAACGTCTTCGTCAAACATTGCCCTCAAATGAATGTTCATTTTTCTGCTGCAGACAATGCTAAGAAATAAATGATTGTATAATTTTATTACTTATAAATTTATTTTATGAATACTAAAAAGTATTAACCAGATATATGAAATTCAATCTTAATTGAGCTTTTGAAACTTTGTCCATATTTTATTTTGTTTTTCACTCTATTAAAAATTGCACTGGTACGTCCAACTGCACAGAAACTCAAACCATACTCAAATATATTTGCCTCTATTACAATGCACAAACTAGCAAAAACAACATAAAATAGAACCTTGAAATTTCAAGTTTTTTTTTTTCGAACTGACTACGCTATTTACCAAGCAAGGTCTTAACAGCTTCACCGGACTACGAAATTTCAAGGTTAAATCCCTCCAACAAGAGAAATCGCATTTGCTACATGCGGTAGCCTTTTCTTATTTCTAATGAAATTAACAAGTCTACAAACCTTTTATGTTGCAAATGAATTTCTATATTTAATAACAATAGATGTTTATGAAAAATAAATCACATTATTTCATTTTAATATTAATGATATGAGCAGAACTGTATATGGGTACCCTGGTACCCCGGGTGCTAAATAGTTTTGTAAAGTTGGGTATTAACACAAGGGTTAACTGTATACTAATTCTTTCAGATTGACAAACCTTAACTCATTGAATAGATCTACAAAAGACAATAAAAATAATACTAAAAAACGCAGAGTCTTAACAGAACAGGAAAAGCTAGAATCTGTTTCATCTGAAGCTAATGATAAAGAAGTAAATAATGAGGACTCAGAAAATTTCGATGAGTTAATGCCATCAGAAGATGAAGAAAAGAAAATTGAAGACCAACCTTTATCACTAGTGAGTACTAGAAAAACTATATAACAATATAATATCAGTATAACCATAAGGCATTTTATCACCAGCCCACAATGTATGGGCAATATTGATAATTGAGAAATCCACAGTTCTATAATTTTTTCTACATAAAGCAATATTACGATAACTTTTTTTCAAGCATTTATTTTGTGTTCGCCTAGATTTATTTACCAATAATGTAACCATGTATTTATTTAGTAACTGACTTCCAAAAAGAGGAGGTTCTAGATTTTGTTATATTTTTTTTAATAGTAGCTATCTCGGAACTTCGTCGTGATTTAGATAATTTCTTTTTATTGGAAAGGGGAATATTTTCAAGGTGTTATATATTCATTTCATTAGCACTCAATCTTGGATTTTAAAGAGACATCAGGTAACTTCTCCAGAATTGATTAGGAAATGTAGAATAATTGAAATATTCGTATGTTTATGACAATCCAAGATTAGGTAAGTACCTAACTACGGTCAAAGGTGTTCTCATGCATTGTTTTATGATACATGTTTTTGGTGTTGGTTATATTTTTTTGATAATACTTTTTGTAATGAGCTTACCAGGGCTCAAACCTGATCAATTTGATACTCCTTCTGTTGCAATATTTGACAACCACAATGATTTTCATAAAACAAACCAACTTCAAAAACGTCTACTCTAGATAAATAGAATATTATTGCATTGTTGCGTTTCGTATGGTCAGTGAGAGCGCCGGAGGCCCACCTCCCCTACCTTCCCCTCTCCTCTCCCCCTCGTCCATTACCCCCGTTCCCCCAAATATAGGCTGGCAACGCACTTGCGACTCCTTTGGTGTTGTTAGTATCTAAGGATGGTGGTGATCATCAACATCAGGTGACCCACTTGTTCATTTGCCTGCTATGACATAAAAAAATCTCGATCACTGGTTCTGCACAAATGATGCATTTTCTATGAGTACCACCCTCTCAACTCAGTTCGGTCAGTAAAAGCGCCGGAGTCCCATCTTCCCATTCCTCCCTCGCGGTCCTCTCTCTCAAAACTCAGGTTGGCAACGCACTTGCGACTCTCCTGACGTTTCAGTGTATCTATAGACGGTGGTGATCACTTAACATCAGGTGACCCGCCTGTTCGTTTCCCTCCAATGATATATATTTTTTAAAATACTATACATTTTCAGTTCAAGTTTGTGGGGTTCTCTGCTGTATTGTTGAAATCCAAGGCCCAATGATAATAAAATTAAAATGGGACTTTGAAAACATTCCCTTTTTATTACAAAAAGTCAAGTTGTTTATAAATAGTGAAGTTCTGAGGTAAACATATAAACAAAATACAGCTCAATTGAGAACCTCCTCTTTCGAGAAGTTGGTTAAAAAGTTTAAATCAGTTTGTTCTAACATTATGTATTAAACAATTATGTATGTCCAGTTAGCGCTGCAAACACCAGAGAACAACATGGCTAAGGATTTACTCATGAATGACAATGACAGTGATGATGCCACTAATATAGTCAAAATTAAGGAAGAATCGAAAGAAAATATTACAAGGCCCAAGCGACGGCCAGGACCTAAATCTAAAATGGGTGTAACAGTGCCTGATAATTCCGAGTTAATGCTTACTGCCGATAAAGTGATGAACACAGAATTAATGTTACTCAATGGACCCGTATCATTTAGCAGTGAGGCATATATACCTAATCAAGAGCCTGTCACCAAAAAGAAGCAGGTATAGTACTAATTGTTTATGAATTTAATTATTTTCACAGCTTTGGAGGTGGCCATTGAGGTAGAGGTTATTTTTTGGGTAAACAGAATGTCTTCCTACTTTGTTTATTATTGTTTTATTTAGTAATTACTAGCAGTCACTGAGGACTATGTCCGCCCGACCTTCCTCATGAATCACTTTTATCTACTGATGAAAACAGCATGAAAATCCGTTCAGTCGTTTTTAGTTAATCGCGAACAGACAGACGTGGCAGAGAACTTTGTTTGATAATATGTAATGGTTATAAGTATATATATAGTATGTCAATAGTCCGGTGAAGCTGTTAAGACCTTGGTAGGTCAATAGCATAGTCAGTTGGAAAAAAAATTTAGTATCTCGTAAAATAAAGCTTTAGTATCATAGAGTAACATAGAGTATTGTTCAAATAAAGTTATTATTATTTTAGTGTTATCAAGAACAAAAAATATATTGAAATATGTATAATCGAATTTCGACTAATAAATTATCACTAGTTTAATTTAGTTGATACGTTCATGTATTTTGCTTCATGCCACTATATACCTTAGTATTAATACTGATATTCTATTAAACTCGGTACATGTACAGCTTTTTTAATGAATAAACTAATATCAAAGGCACATGAACACCTCTGAATGCTCCTAAAAAACTTTTTTAAATATACTCAGATGTTCTAACAAAGATAAGAAGTTGTAAGTCTGAAACAGCCTCATATATTTATTTTTTAACTCATGTCTTAACTATCCACCACAAATTTTTCGGTACTTGACCCATCAAAGGCAAAATTTTATTTCTATAATATCTTTATCAGAAACCAGTCCCAACAAAGACATATTTTACACGTGAACGAATGAAAATAGAAAAAGAGGAAGAAGATTATTCGTCTGAGGAAGAAAAGAGGTGGATTAACACCAAAGAGAAACTCCTTAAGAATACGGACAAAAAGGATAATGCAAGGTCAGTTTTTCATTTAGAATGCATGTAAATTGTTAACATATTGTTGGCCAGAAATTATTTTACCATACCTAGCTTAGAATAGTTAGCTAGGTCAGACGCGACTTTTTCCAGGTAACAGCCCAAGCCGAGGTGTGCGTGCACCCTTGTGTATGTTACCTAAAACCCAAATCGGTTGAGTGCCTTAACCGCCAACCTTAGTAGTCCGGTGAAGCTGTGAAGACCCTGCCAGGTCAATAGCGTAGTCAGTTCGAGAAAAAAAAAATATTTTACCATATCAAAAATCAATATAAACTTTTTATAGTTAAAGAAAAACTTGTAATACCTAACACAGAAATTAATTCAATTTGTTTGGTTACTTTAAAATATATACATTGATCGATTAAAACAGTCGTAGTCCGGTGAAGCTGTTAAGACCTTGCCAGACCAATAGCTTAGTCGGTTCGAGGAAAAAATAAATTAAAACAGCCATTCTTTATTACGAAAAAATAGAATCTTAGTTTAGATTTAAGTAAATATTTACAATAAGTATTATTTTTGTTATCAGTTTACAAAATGTTTTGAGCAAGTCTTTAAAGTGTCGAAATTCTTAAGAAATATACCTGATGTTGTAAATAGCCATGTTGCTTTTGTTATTGTTAATTGCCAGGAACACTTTGCACCTTTAACCAAGAAAAGAAGTAATTCAAAATTTATGTTTTTCGAGATTTCACCAGAAAATAAATTAACGTTGCAAGGTGAAAAAAAAAGAGTAAATGCGTTTACTGCAGCAATAAAGACATCTAAGTTGATAACGCTTTATTTTTTTTTTTTTGTAACCATTAGTGTGAGTGACGCCAAACATACAAAGCTTGTTAATGAGTTTATTGAAAGACGTAGCGGGAAGACGCGACAAAGAAAAATTATCAAGTGTCGTCGCTCTAGAAAGAAATTGTTGGAACAACAGAAGCAGTTAAGGTATGTTTAATATTAGTTCATGAAGGTATCATAGAAAAAGAAAGGTTGTGTGCGATTCACACACGATAGAAGTGAAACTTCAGTAAATCGAGAAAAGAATGCAATTAATGTATATAACAAGGTTAGGATAATTACAAAGTTTAAATGAAAGTATTTTGATTAATTTTAAAAGATATTTTCACTTCAATAAAATAATAAACTTACGATGAAATTTCTTTATGTTTTAATCTAGTTACTCTACACCGTAAATAAAAATCCGTTCGAAAATAATAACCGCCATAATTTTGTAACCGACGAACGAAACTACTGCGAAAAGTTGTTACGTCACTTACCTGTCGTTTTTCCGTTGCCGGTTTGAAATCACAACGATTCTAAAGAAGTTTGACTTAAAAAAGTAGAATAACTAAGTCATTACATTCCAAAATGAACCCAAGTCCAATTATAATTGTTAATATAAAATCTTGAATTTTTGTGAAGATTTCCAGTTTTTAACATTCCATTGTAAAAGAAGTCTTTTGACTTCCTATTCCTATTGAAAATTTTAGCTGTCATAAGATTTAGGTTGGTTTTATTGTCATCAAATATTATATACAGTAGAACATCGATAAGTTAAAGTCCAAGGGAAACACAAAATATTTTAAGTTATAGAGGTTTTAAGTTATCAAGGGTCTATGTTAGGGATAGGTTAATACAGAGGTAGGTATGTACATATGTATGTATGTACCCTTGTTCCTATTTTTACTCGAATGCGTCAGAAGGATTGGTTCAATAAAATACAGAAATTTAAATAATCATATTTAATCATTCACATTGCACATTGCAGGTTTAGTCTACTTAAAAAAGTCTGTGATTTTCTTTTGTTTTAAACAATTCACAGTTTCTAAATCGATTTGATTTTCAATGACAAATAGAGAGGAGAATACATTATGCAAGCAATAAATACCAAAACCTTTTGTATTGCACAGTCGTTCAAAATGACTCATTGACAAACAATTTTATGTTATAGAAATTGTGGAAACATAAAGTTACTGAGGGCCAATACAGAGATTACTTATTTAAGTTAAAGAGGTTGCGTATTTTAAGTTGTAGAGGTTTTGGGCTCTGATGGGAAGGGAACATATTATTTTTGAAGTTATAGAGGTTTTTAAGTTACCGAGGTTTGAGTTATCGAGGTTCTACTGTATAATAATATATAATATATATATTTATCAAATATTACATGTAAAAAATCTGAAGATATTTTCAAAAAAGACTCTAAATCTTATGAATGACTAAAATTGGACTTAGCTCATTGTGAAATTTAAGGATACGATTTTTTTTTTAAATCAAAAAAACATTATATTGAATAAAAATAAACATAAAGTTATCTTAAATAATGTATATATATATATATATATATATATAATTTATTGTAGTGTGCTCTATAAAGAGTTATATGGCGTAACATTGGAATCGGTCACTGGTGCTCACAATTATAGTCAAAGAAGTGCAAAAGGACAACGAAACAGTGGAAAGGTGTGTACCATTTTATGTTGACATCTCACCAAATCTTTGGCATTTACAAATAATATCAAAATACTTATGTGGTACTATAGATTTTGTAAAGGTGCTTCATACAAATTATGTACTAGAATATAGACAATATATTAGTTTTAAGTGATCCTGATGTACTTCAGTTCTATAATATTAGTCAAAAAAATTAACATGCGTACGAGATTCTTGTGGTGTCATTGTATGTATTGTATGTTTTTGATGGTGGTAGAGCCACGCTGAAACTATTACAGGTTTCTGCATGAATGGGTCGGCTCGTCAGGGGTAGTACCACTCTCTCTCGGAACACCGACGTGAGGTAACAATGCTTGCATTGTTGCGTTTCGTTCGGTCAGTGAGAGCGCCGGAGACCTACCTCCGCTCCCGTCTCCTCTACCTTCCCTTGCGACTCCTCTGGTGTTGTTAGTGTCCATGGACGGTGGTGATCACTTAACATCAGGTGGCCCACCTGTTCGTTTGCCACCTATGACATAAAACAGGATTGTGTAAGAAACAAACACTAAAGAATAAATAATATCTAGTGCGAACTTCGTCTGTGTCTTTTATATATATCTATGCTAATATTATAAAGCTGGAGGGTTTGTTTGTTTGTTTGTTTGAACACGATAATCTCGGGTACTACCGGTCGGATTTGGAAAATTCTTTCAGTGTTACATGGCTCACTTGGCCAGGAATATATATCATCACGTTAAGACCAATAAGAGCATAGCACCAATGAAGAATGTTTCAAACTCAGAGCTTTTTCCTTTTGAGAGCTTTTGCTGCGTGTTAACGTTAGCTCAAAGTAACTATTCCAGAGAACAGTTAGTTTTATATACAGAGAAATAGACATGAAATGTTAAACAAAGAATAGTCTACTTTTTTTTTTAAAACAGTGTTATCGGTTTACTTCCCTTCTCCTACGCATACGCATCACATCACTTTCTCACGTGACACATCGCTAAACGCATAGTGCTTGAAAAATCGTAATTACCTAAAACTTGAATAACTTTATATTAAATGAAAATATTGTGATATTTTTTTGGGATAAGGATCAGGTGTTTAAGATGTAAAATAAAAAAAGGTCTAAATTTATCCAGTAGTCTTTGCATGATGTGCACACCAATGGCAGACCTTCAACATTTAATTTTTGTATATTATATAAAGGTATATCTACACAAATAATGGTAATAAATGTATACACATATTTTTTTCTTTTTCAGGGGGTTGTTAAAAAATCTAATAAATCAAAAAATGAGTTGGTCTACCCTATCTTATTTGAGGAGTCGGAGAGAACAAAGCGGTTGTATGCAAGACAAGCTCAATTGGTAATATAATTAAGTATTATAAAAGAATCCATCCACTAAGATCTATAATGTAGTGAAGTTATACATGATTACAAATTAAATCATTCCCAATCATATATAGAATCTATAAACTATTATGTGTCATTTAAATAGAGTCCCATTAACTGTTTTAAAAAAATCGACATTATCAACCTCAAATAATTTCAACTGATAACTTTCTATCTATTTTAGATAAACAAATACTAGTTATACTAAACAGTGTCTAAAATTTAAAACCTTGTGGAATACATGCTTAATGCGTTATTACAAAAACGTGTCCAAGCGGTTTCCAGCTGAACATGGGGTTAATTTTTTTATGAAAACAGTTCTGAATAGCATTCATTCTATTCATTAAAAATTATTTTACAGAATATGCACAGAATCTGTAAATAATGTTAAAGATATTTCAACAGATATTTTGAAAACAATTTGAATTTATGGACAAGTGTACAACGCGTATATATTTTTATTTTTTATTAAAATGGGTCTACTATCTCTTGAAGTTGGCTATATTTTATCAAATTCAGAACTAGGTGACTAGAGAAATAAGTAGTTTACAGTCAATAAAGTAGTTGTTTTTTTAGTGTTTGTTCCTCGGTATTAGAAGTTGGTACCACAAGTCATTATTAGTCATTATATCAAATTCAGAACTAGGTGACTAGAGAAGGATATAGTTTACAATCGATAAAGTAGTTGTTTTTTTTTAGTGTTTGTTCCTCAGTATTAGAAGTTGGTACCACAAGTCATTATTAGTCATTATATCAAATTCAGAACTAGATGACTAGAGAAGGATATAGTTTACAATCGATAAAGTAGTTGTTTTTTTTTAGTGTTTGTTCCTCGGTATTAGAAGTTGTACCACAAGTCATTATTAGTCATTATATCACATTCAGAACTAGGTGACTAGAGAAGGATATAGTTTACAATCGATAAAGTAGTTGTTTTTTTTAAGTGTTTGTTCCTCGGTATTAGAAGTTGTACCACAAGTCATTATTAGTCATTATATCACATTCAGAACTAGGAGACTTGAGAAGGATATAGTTTATAATCGATAAAGTAGTTGTTTTTTTTAAGCGTTTGTTCCTCGGTATTAGAAGATGGTACCACAAGTCATTATTAGTCATTATATCAAATTCAGAACTAGGTGACTAGAGAAGGATATAGTTTACAATCGATAAAGTAGTTGTTTTTTTTAAGTGTTTGTTCCTCGGTATTAGAAGTTGTACCACAAGTCATTATTAGTCATTATATCACATTCAGAACTAGGAGACTTGAGAAGGATATAGTTTATAATCGATAAAGTAGTTGTTTTTTTTAAGCGTTTGTTCCTCGGTATTAGAAGATGGTACCACAAGTCATTATTAGTCATTATATCAAATTCAGAACTAGGTGACTAGAGAAGGATATAGTTTACAATCGATAAAGTAGTGGTTTTTTTTAAATTGTTCTTCGGTATTAGAAGTTGGTACCACAAAGCATTATTAGTCATTATATCAAATTCAGAACTAGGAGACTAGAGAAAGATATAGTTTACTATCGATAAAGTAGTTTTTTTTAATTGTTTGTTCCTCGGTATTAGAAATTGTACCACAAGTCATTATTAGTCATTATATCAAATTCAGAACTAGGTGACTTGAGAAGGATATAGTTTACAATCGATAAAGTAGTTGTTTTTTAAGTGTTTGTTCCTCGGTATTAGAAGTTGGTACCACAAGTCATTATTAGTTAATCACAATTATAATTGAAAAAATCGCGGTGTTAACGCGTTCGAACAATAATGCCCGGTTTCTGTGATACTAGGTTAAATTACCAATAGTTATTGACTCAACAAAATTATCCATGAACTGTCAATTGGCCCGTTGAGTTTTACTGACATTTATCGTATGTTCAGAAACGCAATTTGACATGGTATCGAACCGGTAACGCTATTGAACAGATAAAGTACAATAATTAAAGTATCTCAGTGACCGGGCATAAGTCGATCCAAGTGAATTCGAGCCTGAGCTTTCGAATATTATTAATCCGAAAGTGGGTTTGTTTATTTATAACGCTTTAAGTACTCAACCGATTACCGAGAAGTGTTGTATGAAGATTATCAGGGGTACAGAAAAGGACGTAGTGTACCTTTTATGAAAAAAATCAATGGACTTTTTCTGAAGGGTAGATCAATGTCTATCATGAACAAAGCCGCGAACAAAAGCTAGTTCTCTAATATTTGCTATAAAACAGGTCTCGATGTTTCGATCGATTGTTGTGATTAAAAATCAGACCCTTTCAAAGTTTAGCGTGTTATCCATTTTTGGGCTCATCGTTAGTATGGTTAAATATTTATAGAGGCAAGTTTTGGGTTGTGAAGAGAACGAAACTGTTCAAGTCATCGAAGACAAAGTCTGCCTCGAGTACGATTTCGAAGCGAAAAAACCTGTTGTCAGCATACACCCGTTCTTCACTGAAGTTATGAAAGAACACCAGGTAAGACCAATTACTAAAATAATGCCTACATTTTTACAGGTCAGTTAAGTTGAGACGTATAACACAAACACATTAGTATTATCTGAGAATGATATCGCTGTACAGAGGTACCTACGTGACATAAAAAGTCCTTCAGTCTCCTTTGTACATGACCGAACTTGTGAACGTGACAAAGATTGTTTCGAGTTAATGAAATGCTAGAAATACAACATGAACTCTGTATATGTTTAAACCGAGCAGCCAACCGATCTGTTGTTATTTTCTGTTGTAGTGTGAACATGAATTATCAAAGAAATTTGTTACCTACCCCCCTTATAATACTGTTCGAGGTAGATACTTTAGTTAATCCCTTGTCCACATAATCCGGGGTTCGTAGGATATGTTTTTATTCTGGGATTAGCAAGTGTATATTATGTAACCACGGGGAGATGGTGGGGATTGCTATACGATCGAGTTGCGACCACCATACACTGTGATAAACCGTCATAAGACATCTCTTTTGATTTGTCGCGTTTTGGGACTCTACCATATATAGCAAAACGTAGACCATATATGTATTTTAAAGTTATAATAGGTACGTAGAAATGAAGATGAAAGATGATGGATAAATTGTTATCGTGCTCGTGATTGCTTATGATGAAATCATAGCATGACGGTAGATATTTCAATAAGTCCGTTGCTCACTAGTTACCACCTTCAAGTTGAAAGTCTGTTGCTAAGCAGCTGTATACATGTTCTGGCAGCTGCACTAGAGAACCAATCCCATTAGGTTGAGTGTTTACCAGCTTAGAACGCATTGTCATTTAAGATTAAGTGAGACTCTAGTCAAATGTTAAAACCTATAGAAAAAAGTTGGTAACACTATTGGTTGTTGGTGAAGTAAAACAGCGTGAGGAAACTGGAACCTGAGAAATGTTCTTGCAGTACCGTCGTGTGTGGGGAACAAAAATAGAACTGGATTTTTCGGAGTTTGGAATCGCCAATATGTCGTGGGCTAGCGCGGTGATTATGCCCATACCTTAGTTCGGACAGAGGTCTATGACCCTGCAGTGGGTCTCTTACAGGTTGACGATAAAAAAGCTGCCTAGAGGTTTTTAAGCCAATGTAACAGCGGCCAGTACTAATGCAACATAAATCTATCAATGATTGTTGTCTTCGGATTGTCTTTTGCTTATTATTAGGTACAGTGTCGTTACTTTGTTTTTGCCAAAATTTAAGAATAATTTGATATACAATTATTGTCCCAATGTTTGCCACGCTCATATTGAAGTTCTGCCGTTTTTTTATATCTGGCTGGTTACCCATATTTCAGTACGCAGGAGTGAAGTTCATGTGGGACGCGTGTTTTGAAAGCTTGGCTGATATTGCGAAGGGACATCGTGGCAGCGGTTGTATATTAGCACACTGCATGGGGCTCGGCAAGACTTTACAAGTCTTAGCACTTTTGCACACGGTACTAATATATATATTTTTAATTTATTTTGTTTTTAAGGGTTTTATTCCACCCAACATATCAGTCCCATTGTCCCCAAATCCTTCTAGCTCCGTCAGTCATCTTAGTTTGACCCGAACATGGTTCAGCCGACATGCTGTGACAAATATCAATGTTGATGAATCTTATAAAATCAAAGGCGATAAGATAGAAAGTTGGTATAAAATACCTATATGGCAACACAGGAATTATTCGGTAATTTTGTCGAGTTTGATTGGTATAAATTCACCTAAAGTTTGTTTTTTTTATTTTTTCGAATTGCCATCCTATCGGCTGACGGTGACGGAAAATATCATGAAGAAATCTGAACTTGAGAATTGTCCTTGTAGTACCACCATAAGTGGGAAAATATTTAACTTTTTCGAAGTTTGTTATATAATAAAATCGTCATGGGCTAGTACGGTGATTATGCCTATGCCTTTCCTCTGGAAGAGAACTATGACCCTGTAGTAAGTCCCTTACAAACTGATGTTATTATTATCAGTTATAATGATTAAAAATTAATGTTTTAAATGTAACTTATGATCCTGTACAATTATTACACAAGAAAAGTACAAAGGATTTTGGCAAACTTATTTGTTTATAACTTGTTTATATACAATTATACCGCTTAATAGGCGACTATCTTCTCCTCGCGACTTCATCCGCGTGGAACGGCTACTTTGGGCTAACTATCACGTAGCGGGAGCTCTCAAAAGGAAAGTAAAGACGATTTTGAAACATTCTTCATTGGTGGTCCGCTCTTATTAGTCTTAGCGTGATGCCTTATCCTATAGCCTTCCTCGAAATGAGTTATCTAACACTGAAATAATTTTTCAAAGCTGACCAGTAGTTCCTGAGATTACCCCCTACAACCTTACAAAATTTAATTCTTTATATTATAGTATAGATAACTTGATCTATATTAAGCTTTGATCAACAATAACTAGATATCGGGTCGTCGCGAAAAATACGTCTCGGTAAATTACAGCTCACTTGAAATGTGAGCTTTTATTTTGTTTGAAACACATCCAATGTAAGCACGTTTCACATGCCGCAGTGTATTCAAGTGATGCAAAAATAATACCCGAAAAAGCAATTTAACGCCCGGAGTATCGTACTTTCGCTAAATACATGTTGAATAAGTTATATTTTAAGCTTTAAACTAACAAATAATATCAAATTTTGAACAAGATTACCAATTTTATACCTATGGTACAAATGTTTGGCCAAGGCTTTTCAACCACGCACAATAACGGGAAAAAGTACTTTATTAATTGCTTGTTAAGGTTGAATTTACACTAAATGTTGTTTATGTTGTGTTTTCATTTGTGAGGGGAGTAATTTATTGCTTTGCTCGTTCTATCGTAAGTATTAGATAATATTTTGAACATTCGTGACTTTATTACTAGGTGTCATGGTTGCAATTAGGTTGAACTTAAAACTGTTTTAAAACTTTTTTTCTCCCTTTTTTGTAAACAAATAGCTACACATAAGTATATATTTACGCGGACAGCTTTTATCTTCGATTTTGTACGTGACCCTTTATCTAGTTATTGTTGATCGAAGATATTAACATTATTACTCAAATTCAAGTAGGTTTATGGTTGTTTTACCATTGTAAGTAAAAAAAATTATGTACGATTTGGGTTAATAAAAAAAAATTACAGGTAATGACGCATCCACGCGTAAAAATGCGACGAGTTCTCGTATGTTGCCCGCTCTCGACTGTCCTCAATTGGGTCGATGAGATACATAAGTGGATCGGTCCGGTCACTAATAAAATAAAGGTAAAATAATATTTTCCTAAGCAATTTACAGATACTTATTTAGGGTTACCAAGGCAATATCCCTTATTTTCGCATCCCTATTCAAAAGCCCCTTTCTCAAAAGCACGATGAAATTCCTCTCTATCCTGTGTTTGAGATTTCCTATGTCATGGGAAGGATAAGTCTATAGGATAAGTTTATGCAAGCCGGCATGACAGCGGCGACCGGTGAGGGATAGTCTGTCTCTCGGTGGTCGCCATTGTTTTTAGATTATACTGTGCTCACCATCAGGCACAGTAAAGTCACTTTGCCGTGCTACGATAAAAAAAAAAGAAGGCAGTTCCACATTTTTGTTTTGACAGAAAATCAAAGAAAAGGGATGGATAAAAAAAACATATATAAAAAGCTTAAAGTGGCGACGTCAGTGTCATTTAGTTTGTAATAATTAAATGTTACAATATATAGCAATAAATTATTAATGTATACTTGTACTATATTATAAAGGATGTGTAAAAAAATTTCTAATTGTAGTGAATAAACTCGAAAAATACTTAACCGATTTAAAAAAAAATCACTTATAAAAAGCTACAGTATCGGCAAATTACATGAGTTGTATTATATTTTCAAAATTTACATTAACGTGAGCGGAGTTGCGTGCAAAATCTAGTACTAATATAAATGTTTAAAATCCACGTTTATGATAATTTACTGAGATAAATAAATTACTTAGATGTTTATCTACATATATGCGATTGATAAACTACTGACACTGAAATGTTGGGACACGTAAGTGTTTTCTCATAGAGCAGTTGTTTATGCTATACATTTTATTAGGTGAGAAAAGGCTATATTTTATTGTTAAGAAGTTTGGTGTAGTAATTTAACGAGGATAAAGTATTTAAAGTAGTAGTAGTGTATTAGGTATTTAAATAGACAAAAAATCTATGAAAATAAAATGTTTTAAAGTATACTACAAGATGTGCATACAGATTAAACTAGCAAGTCAAGAATTAAAAAAAAAACGAGCAATTTCCTCTTGTAAAAACATACATAAGTATAAAGAAAGGTTGAAAAAAGTCACCTCCGAAGTGATTCTATCACATAAAAGGATGAGTTTTTGTTTTGAATTTTAATATAATGATTTTTACAGGAATGTAAATAGGTTACGTAAAAGGCAAAGTAAATAAAAATCTCGTAGTATTATTCGGAAAAACGTTGTATGTAGACTTTTGACAACACTATCCGTTTATTACTAAAACACACACTAAGGTTTTTGAATAAAATTAAGTGGAACTGTAATGTATGTCTACATTCTACATGCATCTACATTACATTAGCAAGAATATGTATTTTAGGGTTACCATATTTGAAACCTTAATGTTGTAATTGGAATTCACATTGGTACGATTTGTGTTTTAATAAATTAATATCTGATACGACCAGGTATTCGAACTGTCGAAACTGAAAAAAACTTACCAACGCGCCTATCAGCTCGAAGACTGGTTTAAAGGCGGTGGTATATTTATTATCGGATACGAGTTGTTCCGTTCTCTGACAACACTCGACCCAATGTTGGACAATGTGAGGGCGAACGTCATAAATAAGATCCGTACGGCCTTACTCGACCCAGGACCAGACATAATAATATGCGATGAGGGGCATCTGCTTAAGAATGATTACTCCATATTGACTATGGCTATGAGCCGGGTTGCCACTAAAAGGAGAATTGTACTAACCGGTACACCGATGCAGAATAATCTTAGAGAATACTACTGTATGGTTAACTTTATTAAGCCAAATCTATTGGGGTCCTACACTGAGTTCTACAAAAGGTAATTGTAGTATTGAATAATAATCTATTTTATTAATAAAAACAATCTAACAAAAACGTAAATTGTAGGTTACCAGTTTTGTAAAATTTTGATTTTTTTTCTTTTCATTAGTTATATATATTGAAACATCTAAACACATTATAAAGTATAAAATAAATTGTAGACGCCTCATAGTTACATTTATTTTAACGCCATCTATCTTTTCTATTTAGTACTATATTTTTATATGTACATCTTAAATGTTTGATATTGTTTTGTGGTGTTGTCAATTTTTTTTAACACCATGTACATTCCAATTTTCCGAAAACGTAAATGTTTGTATTTGTTAATTCTGAAGAGAATTCGTTTTTACGACGTTTTCGTATCTTTCGATTCTGAAGTTAATACTTAACGTTATTTGATTTCTATACACTGAAATGATTATTGCTATTATAGAAAGTTCCGTTGATGAATTAATTATTATTTAAATTTAATTCTTTGTATTGATATAAAATGCTTTCGATAACGATGTTTTAAATATACCAGGTATCTTATGATCGGTTATTCTTATTTTATTGTTTCTAATTTTTGTTTAAAGTGCATTATTTTCTGGCTTCGAATCTAATATAATTATGGACGCTACCTAAATTATGTCATGATATATAATAGCGACTTCCAGATTAAACTTATAATCTATACATATAATAACATTTTGTCTGGGCCTATGTCCGAAACGGCTTACCCGATTTCATCGAGACCTTCACTAAAGATTAATTTTGAAATATCCAGAAACAATTAATTAGATCTTTGACTTATTAACCTATATTAAGATATAAATTATAATACAGTGTAAATTCTATAGAGCGACACACGGTAGTCCGGTGAAGCTGTTAAGACCTTGCTTGGTTAATAGCGTAGTCAGTTCGACAAAATTAAATTTAAAAAATATAGAGCGACACATAAAGAACTGCGTATTTTAAGGCGTTATTGAGAAATGTTGTTAAATGGGGACAAAAATAGCAATACTATTTTAATGTAAACCAATCAAAATCAAGTACTGTCGACGTTTTAGGGAGTTTGTGGTTAAATTGAGTGGCGTTAAATAGCGTTTGCACTGTACTTATATTTTCATACTTATATTATAAAGAAGACCTAATTTTCTGATGGCTTTACTCGGAGACTGGCTTCTTAATTTTGACTTTTCCAAGCGTCTTTTCAGGGCCTAAAATAAATAAAGTATTTTTTATTTTAGATTTGAAAACCCTATAATCAACGGTCAACACAGAGATTCAACTGAGGAGGACACAAAACTGATGAACTCTTGTACGTACATACTGCACAAAGTGCTCGAAGGATGCTTACAAAGGCAAGAAGTGTCTGTGATGTATCCATATTTACCAAAGAAACATGAGTACACGGTGTTCGTAACGCTCACCCAACATCAGTGGAATCTGTATAGACATTACATGTACAATTATGCTAAGGAAACTAAACAGAATGTTCTGAAAGACTTTCATACATTGCAAAAGATATGGTCACATCCGCAAGTGCTACACAACTTTCACACGAAATCACTTATGAACAAAACCAGGATGAAAGGTGAGATATCCTAACTAATATTATAAATGCTAAAGTAAGTCTTTTTGTTTGTCACTGTCTTATAATAGCGGCACGCTATGATGGCCGTTTTGAAACATTACAATAATGACAAAAAGTGTCGATTTATTTTCGAAGAAGATATAATCAAATGCTGCAGTGTTTTGCATTACAGAGACAAGTTACCCCTCTCTGTGCACCCACCAAAACCGAATGTCACTTTCTATGTTTATAAAGATGTGAATCATAGAAAGATAAACCAGATCAAATTTCTTGCTGATTCTTCTCGATGATTTGGTTGTTTTCGGAATCAGTGGTAGTTTTGACGTTCATAAGCGCCTTCTCAGGGTCCATAATTAAATACAGTATTTATGATTTTGATTAATTGTGCTGACCAGCGATCTTATATATATAGTCATATATAATATATACTTGTATATTTTTCAATTACGAAAAATATAAATGCGGGTTTGTGCTGTAAATAAGTACACTAATATTTATAATCCATTAAGGATTTTGTATGGATCTTAATATCAAAACTGTCAAACAAGAAGTTGCTGAATTCAGTAACAGAATATCAAAGTACATAGACTGTCCAAAACTTAAGGATTGTATCAAACGGTGCTTTATTTTTGTTAGTAAAAACATGAAAAAATTTGTTCTTGAACCACATTATATAGTGGGATATATAGTATATAGTAGTTATACATATATATTCATAATTTAGAAATCAATATACTAAATTTATTTTTTGGCCTAAAATTAAATATTCGATAAATTTAAGGACTACCTGCAGGTCAGTATTCACAATACAGAACTCATCAATTTGCTCCTTCAAACGTAGTTATTAATTTATACGAAACTACATGAGCGGCCAATCGTCAAAACGGCCATCATGGCTTGCCGCTACAATAACTACTGAACCAATCATCGTGAAATTTTTCATACACGTTCAACAATTTCTCATCAAAATTTTATACATGTAAAATTTAAAGATCATTAAAAAAACTAATAATTTTATGAACGACAAAATTCTAAGAAATTACTTCATTCACGGTGTATAAGAACTGAAGATCTTAAAGAAAATTCTTGTATGACCTATCAAAATTGGAATTGGTTCATTTTGTAATGTAATGACTCAAATATTTCACTCTTTTTATAACTTTTCCTTAAAATCTGTATTTTAAATTGGGGTCCCAAACAAATATATGTTTACTGAATCCTTCGATCAACAATAACTAGATAAAGGGTCACGTACAAATCGAAGCTGTAATAGTGCAATAGATACAACGTCTCGTCTTAGTGGCCTATTAGATAAGTATCACAAAAATAATATTACTTTTAGAGGAAAAGTTTGAAGATGACTTGGCACAGGAAGACTTGGCAGCTGATATGAAACCATCGCATGAGGAATCATGGTGGCTGCCATATCTCGAAGAAGGGCAAATGCTGGATTCCATCGAAAGTTCCAACAAGTTTTTAGCAGTCTTCCGTATTTTAGAGGAATGCGTCGAGATTGGGAACAAAGTGTAAGTAATAAAATGATAATTATGTAATTCTGTATTCTTTTAATGTAAGCAACATCAACATCAAGAAATATCTATATATTAATACGTGAAGCCTAAACTTTGTATCCCTTTTTAACGGAATTGGGCAAACGGATGAACGTGAAATTTGGCATAGTTAAAGTTTATATGGAGGAGAAGTGCAGAAACCTATTTATTATATATAAAATGCAATAGAAGTACATTAAATTAATTAAAATATGCATGACTCATACTAATGCTTCAATTTTACACAACATATACACATATGTAAATAAAAAAGACATTTTGACATCTGTCAATAAAGGACTTCAAAAAAAGTTGTGAAGGAGGTTGCTATGCTCGACTGTATGTATTATTTTACTCGTACGTTCCAATTACCCTTTTTCATTCTACATTCTACAATGACATTATAACATAATACCCTTTGACAAAAGAACCCTAATAAAATTCAAACTTTAAAAAAATCAATGAACTATGGTCGAATGTCGACCTCTGGGCGCCCACTAGTAGTAATAATTAGACAGTTTTTGTATCAAGTTACTATGACAAAAATCTTAGAGTATTCGTTTTGTCAAACAGGCTTATATTTTCGACATCATTATTTACACTGGATTCACTTGAATATTTCCTGAAGAAGACAAACAATTGGAGCCTCGGACAAGATTACTTCAGGCTCGACGGTTCGGTACCGCCCGAGGTGCGACAGAAATGGTGCCGTGAGTTCAACGCTGAAAACAATCATAAAACCAAGTTCGTATATTTGTTGTTTTTTTATTTTATGTATAACTAGCGGGCCCGGCAGACGTCGTCCCGCCCTGAATATAAAAAAAAAATCATTGACAAATTATATACTAAAACCTTCCTCATAAATCACTTTATCCACTGGTGAAAACCGCATGAAAATCCGTTCAGTAGTTTTTGAGTTTATCGCGAACAGACAGACAGACGCAGTAGGGGACTTTTTTTATACTATATAATGATGCTATTTCCATACCTGTGTGTATCATATAATCTCAACACACGGTTGTACAGACACGTGTAAATTTCGTGATAAGGTATTTGTTATTTGAGCAATTTTTTTTTTATACTAGTTCGGCAAAATTTTTTTACAGTACCTGATGGAAAGTATGGTACAGTCCATAAATGACGGCGACTGTCGGTCTTAAATAGCAACGGCAGTCGTCGCTATCATGCAGACCTGCTAAAGTGCCTCTTCACGCCTTCACGTCCGCGTCCTTATAATAAAGAAAAACCTTGACAACTTATATACCTAAACCTTCCTCATGAATCGCTTTATTTAATGGTGAAAATCCCCCATGAAAATCCGTTCAGTAGTTTTTGACTTTATCGCGAAGAAACGGACAGACGAGGGAGAGGACTTTGTTTTATAATAGTGATGATTATTATTATAATTAGATTTTTTTTAAATTCTGTATAGATTATTTCTAATATCCACTCGAGCCGGCTGCCTGGGACTGAACATGACGGCGGCGAACCGCGTCATAATACTGGACACGTCGTGGAACCCCGCGCACGACATACAGAGCATATTCCGAGTCTATCGCTTCGGACAGAAGCGAGACTGCTTTATATATCGACTCGTCGCCATGGTAAGATATTATATTGTAGCATATGATAGAAATTGTTTATTAGAAATACGGTCTTCGAGAAGTTTACTGGGTATTAATAGGAGGTTTATCCGTATCGCACTCTTTTTCTTGCTCTTTTCTATTGTAGGTGGTAGAGACGCGCTGAAGCTATTACTGGTTTCAGCATGAATGGGTCGGCTCGCCCGGGGTACCACCACCCGACACAGAAAACCAACGTGAAGTAATAGTGCTTGCAATGTTGCGTTTCGTTCGGTCAGTGAGAGCGGCGGAGGCCCACCTCACCTTACCCCCCTTTTCGCCCCTCCCCACAAATACAGGCTGGCAACGCGCTTGCGACACTCCTGGTGTTGCTAGTGTCTATGAACGGTGGTGTTCATTTAACATCAGGTGAACCAACTGTTCGTTTGCCTCCTATGATATTAAAAAAAAAACTGCCCAAACTATCCGTATATCCCAGTGGTCGGTTAGCTCATCATCCAAAAGAGCCAAATATAAACAATAGAAAAATGAAATTTATTCAAGGAGCCGCTTTCACACTTAAATTTTGCTTTAGAAGAGACGTTTTTATGGAAATAATCAGGATTAAAAATAGACTCTCAAGCTTGACTTTGCTAAGTATCGTGATAATATCTTAATTTGATATAAAGTAATTGAAATTTTAATAAACTACGATTTTCATAAATACTACAAAATACTGAAGAGATGTTGTAAGGAAAGTATATTTTGAATTAAATTTTTTGATTTGTTTTTCGTTCTGAACATACAATATACCGTTACAACAATAAACAATGCAGCCGAAGTCGCGGGTGTCAACTAGTAGTAAATAAAATAGAGTGTTCTGCTACCAGGGCACCATGGAGCAAAAGATATACGAGCGTTCCGTGACGAAGCAAGCGGTCGCCTGCCGGGTCCTCGACGAACAACTCATAGAACGACACTACAGCAGCGCTGACCTCAACGAGTTATATTTGTAAGTATATTTAATAATATAAAAACAAACCTCGGTGAATATCATGTCAAACAAAAGTTATATGTAGTGAATTGAATTTCTTTTATGTCAGATTTTTTTTTGTGAATTTAATTGTTTACGCTATTGACCTAGGTTTTAACAGCTTCGCCGGACTACTAAGGCGAGCACTTAAGGCACTCAGCCGATTTTATGTGGGCAACTAGCTCAAGGGTACACGGCACACCTCGGCTTGGGATGTTGCCTGATACATGCAATTCGCGACGTGGGGAAATCCCTTATGGATACGCCACTCTCCCGGGGGAGAGGGTGGGTTATGTCCGAGTCGCACGGACTAAAACCCCACGGTGTAGCGACAGACCGTTTTGTGGGGGCGGCAAGGGATCGTTCAAGCTAATCAACCTTGTAGAGCCGCCCCCCCACGGTCCGCCCGGCGGTCACCTTCCGCCTCCTACCTATAGAGGGACAGACCGGGTACACACCGGCTGCCCCCCCTCGTCTGCCGGACCTATGCAATGAGGAGATGGGCCCCCCGACCCATCCCCTCAGGTCCGGCTACGGTGGCGGGAGGAGTTGGGCCAAGTGCCTTCTCCTCCGGTCTGTCCTCCTTTGGCGGAGACGGCAACTTTGAGGGTGAGCTAACCTTAGCTAAGCTAACTATTCATACATATATGAGTTATTGAAACATATATGTGTACCAAGCATACATACCTCGACAACTCTTATATGTATTTTGTGTCGGATAATTGTTTTCAGTTTGATAAGGGGAAAAAATAAAACCCTTCCACTTTCATGTGTAAGCATGTGTGCGTGCACGTGTGTGGAGGTGATATATGTAATGTTGTTACAGTGTTGTAAGATTTTGTGTCACTGTATCGCGCGAGCAGCTTGCTCAAGGGCTCCACGCCGAGGGAACGGACCTAGGCTTGAGCCGCTGTCGAGGGGGGCCTAGTCTGGTAGAATATTTTTCTCAAAGATTCCAGTTTCTTCATAATGGTTTCCTTTAGTGGTAATTAGCGTTATAGCATATTACTATAGCATTTTAATCTAAGGAGTTAGCCTGCTTCGTTACTAATCAAGACGAACGACTAATCAAGGAAATTTCCAACTTATGTATTTACTATTCATGCTGTGAACATATAAGTGGAAAATTATAAACAAAAATTATATTAACATGTACGATCCCACTTTTATCTTTTAGTTATTTGACTAGGTGAGACTGGTTGTGAAGAATTCTAGGTCCAAGGTTTTAGATTTAGCATTGTAGTGTTTCAGCTCAGTGGGTTAGCGTGTTGGGATACCGCGTCGATCGACGTAGGTTCGAATTCTTGTGAATGAGACAGAGCATTCGTTGAAAGAGAACATATTAATGAAACAGTTTTCGAATTTAAAATCGGTCGTCAAGCACTTAAAGGCAATTATATTATAAGTAAAAAGCTGTAGATATATTACCAACATAATATTTTGAGTAAACAAATGGCACGATATTGCACACATACGTATAGTAATATTGTATCGCCACACTATCTTAGAGGAAGTGAGATGGTATATTCTCAATATCGTTGGTGAAAAAGAAATAGTTATATGTTGCTTAGATACGGGCGGATTGACGGGGCTAGATCACGTTTGCTATCTAGGCAAGGTTTAACAAGGCGCTTATGATTTATCTATAGTTTTTTAGTTATAATATTATTGCTTAGAAGTATGTTGCGGTGAGTATTTGAAAGTCAGTTCCCCTTTAGGCTTAGCTTGTTTATTACTTTAGACCAGTGGTACTCAACTTTTTTATTAATCGGGCCACAAACACGTTTCCTTAATCGTGTCGCGGGCCGCAAACTACAAACATTTAGGTATTAGATTAAAAAAAAAAGTAATTTCAAATTAACAACTTATTAATGTAGTGTAAAATGGTTGTCCAATAAAACAAGCATCGTATAACCTCGTATATCATAAGGAACGCACTGTGGTCGGGTTATCTGGGATCTATTTCATTTACTCAGCGTGCTCATAGTATTTTCTGATGGGCACGAAATTTAAAATAATTCAAAATAAAGTATAATCGGGTGAGTCAACTACAAAGACCCGGCGGGCCGCAGGTTGAGTATGGCTGGTTTAGACCATAACGACATTTAACATTACGTGAGATCTATACTAATTACTAAAAATATTGTAAAGAGGTAAAGTTTAAGTTTGTGACGTTGTAGGGGGTAATCTCTGAGTCTATTCAACCGATTTTGAAAATTATTTTACCAATAGAAAGCCACGTTATTTGTGAGTGTCGTTGGCTATATATTAACCCGAAAAATGAAAAGACTTTTTTGTGGTAGTCGGATTTGCAAAGTATGTCGGAGAAAAAACGGTCGAACGAAAACGTTTCTTACGAACGCCTGCCTTAACGATGAGAGATATATAATTGAGTTTTAGAGCTTGATAAGGTCTACAAAAAATGTCAGCGACAGCATAATTATGTTTAACTTCAAGGTATTTTTTATTATCAGGGCGGGACAACGTCTGCGGTAACGGATAGTTGTAGGTAAAAGCCAATTTTAGATTTCTATAATAATACTAGCGGGCCGGGCGGACGTTGTCCTACCTTGATAATAAACCACCATTCTCGGATCCACTCGAACATACACACAAAATTTTATCAAAATCTTTCGAGCCACTTCTGTACACACGTACAGAAGAAATTTATATATAAAGATATTCCAACCTTGTTTTATATTAGAGTGTACTGTACGCAAGCCCGAACATTACGGCTATATTCCGAGCGGGCAACAAGCTTAACGTGGAATGTATGTACGTTGTGTAGATACGACGAGTCGGGTATGACGGTCCCGGCGGGCGTGTCGGTGGGCGTCGCGGACGCCGTGATACTGCGCGTGGCGCGCGACGCTCCCATACACGCGGTGCAGGAGCACGACTCGCTGCTGCGCGGCTCCAGCGAGCAGGGCCTGCCCGAGCACGAGCGCACCGCCGCCTGGAACAAGTTCCAGCAGGAGCACGCCCACAAAAGTACGCCAAAAGCACACACTTCACTTTCAATTTTTTTTTATGGCAAACGAACAGGTGTTTCAACTTATGTGTGTCAGTGTGTCAGTGATCACCACCCTCCATGGACACTAACAACACCCGAGGAGTCGCAAGTGCGTTGCCACCCTTTTGGGGGGAAGGGTTAAGGGGGAGGGAGTGGAAGAGGAGAGGGGAGGGGAGGTAGGCCACCGGCGCTCTCACTGACCGAACGAAACGCAACAATGCAAGCACTGTTACTTCACGTCGATTTCCTTTTTTACGCACGCTTGACTAGGGAGTAAGCTGATGAATGCGTCAAGAGATCGTTACGGAAACGTGTGATTGGGTGAGGCGAACGGAAGTTTAGAGGGCGATATAAGTTACTGAAGATAGCCTAGTTAGTAGGTAACCCATTTACCTAGTTAGTACCCATAATACTTTTTAATATTTTTAGAAAATTAATATATGCGTATACATGTATATATTATACATATAGAAATATATATACATACATATAGATGGAACTAAAGAAGTTTTACTTCAGTCGCGTGGTCTAAAGCACACACGTTTTTATTTTATATTAGCATGGGGAAATCCTCATGGACACGCCATCCTCCTGGGAGAGAGAGTGAGTAGTTTAAGATTCGTACTCACTAAAACCCCACGGTGTGCCGGCCGCCGCTTTCCTTGACTGTCCAGGCATTTTCATATTTCTCATATGTAGGTAAATCGCGATACCGCCCTCGCGCGACCTAAGGAGTGAATTCCCGACATCACCATCGTTCACATATTGATCACCACTATAATAGCCCTTTGACAGCAAAACCCACTTGATATGGCTCTTAAACTCACAATCCGGCAAATCGGTAATATGCTTTGGGACTTTGTTGTAAAAAGTAACACTATTACTCTTAAAAAAACTGTTACTGGTTTTACTTACTCTGAAACATGGGACGACCACTTTGTCACGGTTTCTAGTATTTAGATCATATTAGTATAGGGTTTATAAAAAAACAATACCTACACAATGTGCATTAAGTAAAAAAAAAACTTTCTGAGACGGATTATATAATCGAAGTCCGCGGCAACTCAAAATTTACCGATCAGGTGGCGACCACTCAAGATTCACCGATCAGGTGGCCACTACTCAACATTCATAGACCAAGTGGCAACCAAAGTTAACCTGAATCTTATTATAAGTATCGACAAACCGTCCGGTGTCCGTGGTAGTAAGTGGTATTAAGTAGTCCGGTGAATCTGTTAAGACCTTGCATGGTAAATAGCGTAGTCAGTTCGAAAAAAAAAAAAAAACGACAAACCGCGCAACAAACGCCACGAATTGTTATTGTTCCAACTTTGTGTATGAGTTTATTACTTAGATATTATTGTCCGTTCTTAGTTTTACTCTTGTTTCATCCAATATTAATTGTATTTTTATGGTTTGTTCACTTTTACCTGTAATCTTTTGTGCACGACCTATTTTTCCCGTATATGGCAGCTCAGTTAAAACCAAAAGACTTTCTAAAATATCTGTCAAAGCGTTGTTTACTAATATATACAATTCGAGCCAAGTAATCGATTTTCCTCTGTTCAACCATCTATAAATATCAACGTGGTGGTATAACTACCACGTTTGGCTAAATATATAGGATTTTTGTCTGAGCTAGACTTTAATACGCCCGATCAAATTTTAACAAACTTTCTAGTGGTGGATGAAGACTTTTCACACAATTATCTAGAACATAAGTCCGCTTCTCCATAAGCGTTTAGAAGTAATGATATAAATTAACAGAAGTAACTTAAAATTGGTAAAAGATTTTTAACTTTCGAGTGTAACAAAATTCATCATTATCTTCTTACCCTTATCCCACCTAAGTAGAGGTCGGCACAACATGTTTTCCTTTTCCACGCTCGCCTATCAGATGTCATCTCAGTATTCACACCTTTTACACACATATCATTTTTCATCACACAATCCATCCATATCTTTTTCGATCTTCTTCTACTCTTATATCCATCGACCATCATACTCAAAATGCTTTTCTAGTTACATGGTCTCCATCTCACCTCATGACATGCCCATACCATGCTAACTTATTACTCCTTAACTTCTCTGCCACCGGTGCTACTTTCAAGTTTCCTCTGATATATTCATTACAAATCTTATCGATTCTAGTTACACCACACATCCACCTTAACATTCGCGTCTCTGTCAAATGTAGTTTCCTCTCACCCGTCTCTCTAGTCGCCCAGCACTCAGATGCGTACAATATGACTGTTAACAAAATTTCAAGTGTAACAAAATTATAATTTAAAAAAGTAAATAACTGTTCGGTGTTAATTAAATAAAATACATAGTTCCAAAGAAATGATAAAACGATTTTCACAAAAATGAAATGGCTGGCATCAGCACTTAAAAATATTACGACTTGATAACATATATGCTATGCCCCAATGTCTATAGAAAGTTTATGTTATTTCTATATTAGAAAATCATACATAATGCTCAAATTTTCTGTTTACAGAAACGCAAAATAAGACTGCTACAACCAAAGGTCAGAAACAGTTGAAAAATTCAAAAGAACCTGAAAACATAGCACCTGATAACATTATAGAGACGATACAAAAGAATGATCCGAATGATGAAACTAAACTTAGTTCAAAGACCCCTACAACTATTTCAAGTAGAGGGAGGAAACCTGTAAATGCTAATTGTTATATACCGATAAAAAAAGATGATGATCTAGGCCCAAGTAAAGAAACTGCTGTTACGTTTAAAAATAAAGCTCTGGAAGAAATGATGGTGAAGAAAATTTCTGAAATTCTTATAAAACATAACTACTATAATGAGGAAGAAACTAAAATAAGTGAACTCGTAAACAAAGTACGAAATATAATTGTGACTGGAGGTAATTGTGCGACGAGAAGTGGTAAAGATGAATTGAGTAAAAGCATAGCTGATATTCTACTGCAAAAGGAAATGTCAATACCCACAATGACAGATATTATGTGTGAATCAATTAATAACACCATAAATGTTTCATCATCTGATGAAGAAACTAAAGGGAGAAAGCGTAAACATGAAGTAACTGTTGCTGAAGTATCGAAACTTGTGCCTGATGACACTAATGAATCAGATAATGGTAAAAGAAAGAAAAGGAAGGCTGCTTTGGCCGCTGAGAAATCATTAGAATTGAATATGAGGAAAGACTGTGATTTGGATTCAATAAATCCGGAAAATAGTGATATTAAACGAAGATCAAAGAGGTTAGAATCTTCACCAGAGGGTAGTTCAAACCCTAGTAAGTGCAATTCAAAAACAGACGATGCAAGAAATGATGGTGGCAATAATAGTAAAAAACTAATTGCGATTGTAGAACATAACGCGAATACCAATGGCAAAGAAGTAAATAAAATCCAAATTTGTTTAGAAAATGATAATAACAAGAAGAGAAAGTCTTTAGCGAATGAAGCACGATTACTTTTGAAAGCACAAACGAGTAAGCTGAACAATGATGATCAGACTAATGATCATGGCAGCAGAAAGCTATCGAAAGTTCTATCTGAAAGTTCCCACGATCTTGAACTGAAGAAACAGTTAATTGATTTAACAGATGCACTAGATGACGAACATGATAACGGAAAGAGAAGGAAAGTTGCACAAACTACTGACTCTAAAACCGATGACGTAATTGATTTAACTGAAAAGACTGATAGCGCTTCTAAAAGTGCGGCGAAGAAGTCGAAATCTATAAAAACGAAGAACCATAAAGTAACAGATGAACAAAAGCAAAGCAATGTGAAGTCAAACAATGTGAAAGAAAGACACAAAACGTCAGAAAAGGAAGTTGTTCCACTGCATCCTTCGATTTTAAAGAACGAGAATTTTGTCAAAATCGTTTCTCATCATTATTTAAAAGATAATCCTATGATGACACAAGAAGTCGCTGTACTAGCAGCGAGGCATAATATTAATGCAGCACTCAGGATATGTGAATCGGGGAAGACTATTTGCAGTGGTGATATTTACGATAAAGCAGTTGAGGTAAGCAGTTTAACAAAAAAAGAACAGTAGTTAGTGGAGAAATCTTTAAAATTTTGAGAATATTTTTCTCATAAGTAAGAATAACATATTAATCTTCTACAAACAAAAAGATAATGTATTGTAATTTTCATATAGCTAAAAATTCTTATTGAACTTTTTAAAATTATTAATAATGCAGACATTAAGGCTTATAAGGTTATTATTGATACACCACCTTATAGACCAAATAATGTTACCTCTTCTCATGGCAATGTTCTTGTATATATTCAAAAGCAAAACATATAAATTCTCATAAACATGCATGAAATTGTTTTCAAAGCTCAAAGATTTTTTTTAAATCGAGATTGTCTTTAAAAATATATATTTTATCAAAATGACAACCTTATGAGATACATAATATAATTTACTACGGAATTGTGGATATCTCCTAATAACCCATAGTGTTTAATGTTTTTTTTAAATTTATGAAATAATGGCAGGTTACTAGCCATGTGAACGATGGTGATGTCTGGAATTGACTCATCTCTGTGCATACATTAAAAACGTTTGTGACATGTACCTAATATATTCTAAATATTATATATAGTTGTTAAAAAGATAAACCAGATCGAGTTTCTTGCCGGTTCTTCTCGACGACTGGGTTATTTTCCGCAGTTTTGACGTTCATAAGTGCCTTCTTAGGGCCTAAATTGAATAAAGTGTTTTTGATTTGATTTGAATCGTTAAGTATGCTCTATTTTTTTTGAAAAAGCAAGGAAGATGTTGAGTAATTTTGAAAATTTTAATGAAGCTATTTATAAACATATATGTTATAATATGCATCTCTATTATTGTAGACAACCAGTGCAGGAAATAATTTAAATAATTGTTCATTTTCAGATCTTAGGCATGGATATGTTAAAGGGACTACACACGATGGGTGAAGAAGCCAAAGAGCCGACACAAGCTAAAAAGTATATAGTCGATGTACCTATACGTACAGAAGAATTATCGACAAACACGAGCCCAAAAGCGATTGTTATTGATGGTTCTAAGAAAACAGCAGTGACAATTCAAAATCAGGATACATCTACGCGGTCGTTTAAGGTTTTCCAGATGCGTTCGAAAGCCGATATGAACTCTGCACCATCCGTGGTGCACCCTCCAGTACAACCACAGCCACTCATCTGTGACGTGGTTCCAGTAGGATTGTAAGTTTATTCCATACATTTAAAAGCTTTAAGTGTGATGCCTACTCTATTGACTTTTTTTATCTAATCTAATAAAATATAACTCGGTCAGACAAATTTCTTATGAATTTTAATAAAATCACATAAATTTCATAAATCTCTCCGAATTGTAAACACTATAACATTCAAGGAAACTATAGAACTCTTTTCTCGACAGGTTTAAAGGCCCTGCAAACATTCAAGTAACAGAGAATTTCCAGCAAGACGTCGACTGCGATTTCCAAATAATAGATGAGGATGAGTGCATACTCCCTGACGACGACAATAGCGCACCCTCGACGCCTTTGAAGATAGTGCCTCAACGGCATTCGAATTCCACACCAACGGTTTCAGCAACTAAACCGAGTTCTCAGATCGTAACCGCTTCAGACTCCACTGTTACTCCTACTAGACCTGTGATTACTGTTCCGTTTAAAGTCACATCTGGACCGAAAGCTTCCTCCGCCGGAAACATCCGCAAACAAACGAAATCCACAAGAAAAACCGTTACACCGACGGCAACACCTTCGCCTTCTGTCGCTACGAAACCTGCTTCCACTGACAAGGAGGATCTTGTTGTCATCCTGAGCGATGATGAAGAGCCACCGACAACGAACACGCCCACGCTATGTCCACCAGTGGCGCGGCCGCCTGACGGGGGCCCTGTCCCTGTAGCGCTGACAGCGGCCGGAGATACTCATAACGCACCGCCAAAGTTGACTGTCATCAGATCGCACAATCCGCGGCCTAAAACAAATATCACACCAAACACAACTCCATTAAAGCAAAACAAAAATGTACCAGAGACGTCTACTCCACACATAAATAAGATTCAACAGGCACCGGTATCATCACTCGTTAATAGAAGTAGAATAGTCCAATCAACCAGTTCACCGTCAACTGTCCCTATAATTTTACGCAAATTGGTGCCAACTACCAAACCACAGCCATGTAAAAGTGTAGAACCCACCAGAACCACACCAACACCAGAAAATAGTACAATGCAGAGTGGTTCTTCTAACAACACCGCTCTAAGTGTGTCTAATCTGAAATCTCAAAAACCGGATCAATCTATTTTTAATAACATTGTTCACATACTAGCACCCGAGTATACACAGAATTCAAATAAAACGGAACTAGTGCCACAATTTAAACAGAAGCAAATAGTAAACGATACTCCTATTACATGTAAAACTACTGATACGTCTTCCACGTCTAAAGTAATCCTTGATACAACAAAACAGCATCGTATATTAAAAGTATTCAAGACGTCCGAATCGCCACTGAAATTTCAGATAACAAATAGTACCAAGAAAACTGAGCAACCGAGTAAATTACAGATGACAAATTGTACTAAAAAATCTGAGCCTCCGAGTAAATTACAGATGATAAATAGTACTAAAAAATCTGAGCCTCCGAGTAAATTACAGATGACAAATAGTACTAAAAAATCTGAGCCTCCGAGTAAATTGCACATAGCAAATAGTAATAAAAAATCTGCGCCGCTGAGTAAATCACGGATACCAAATAATACAATAATAGATTTAACAGATGAACCCTCCACATCGAATAAGACTGTACATAGTTCAAAAGTAACACCGAATAAAACTTATAGGTGAGTATAAGTGATCATGTATGGTGAGATCGCGTCCCAAAAGCCTGAAAGGCGCATTTTTTAAGTTGTGAATCGTGTTGTGGCAGGTTCTAAGCTAAAAAAAAACATGTAAAATTTGTCATAAATCCTATTTGCTTACTGCGATACGTCCTTTTTCCGTTTGGCCGTTGGCGTATGTGCATAAGCTTAACTTGTTCTGTGATTTTTTTTAATACTGTCGTTTCTTTTTAGTGGACCTAGAAACCCAAAATCAATTTGTGAAAAGTACAATGTGTTCAAAAACGTTGTTTTAAAGAGAAATGACGCTGATAAAATTGTCAGTACCAACGAATCTCTAAAGAAAAAGACTGTTGTCGGTGAGTATCTGTATATAAAAATATATGTATATTTGTGGGTAAAAGTGATAATGTAATTGAATATGTAGAATCTGTAATTCGTCTTGTAACAGTTTACAAACTTTGTGCTAACATAATTTTTTTTTCCACAACATGTCAAAACAATTAAGTTATTCTCTTTTTATTTTTTAATAAAGCTACTGAATATAAGTCATTTGAGCCATCCTTCACTGTATGGATGTTCTAGATTAAACATTTTTATGATAAATTTATCCATTCCCATATATATATCTAACAAATAAACCTACTTAGGCAAACGCCAGACTTCAGCGTAGTGCGATATGTGTGAAAATTAATTAATCTATCTCGATAATCAATGGAGTGCTCATTTTAAAAATTGCAGTATATATTATCTGTGTTTTTAGCTAAGTTATGATATAAGAGAGAACTTAAAAAAGATCGCCCCATTTACTAAAATTTGGTTCTGAAAAACTGACTTCCAGTAATGTACATTATTATGATATAAGAGGTCATTTATAAAAGATCGCCCAACTTATTAAAATTTGGTTCTGAAAATCTGACTTCCAGTAATGTACATTATTATGCTATAAGAGGTAATTTAAAAAAGACTGCCCAACTTACTAAAATTTCGTTATGAAAAACTGACTTCCAGTAATATAAGTACATAAAAAAAATGAAAAGCTTAATTAAAAGAGCAATTAATGTTCTATATAAGTCACTGTATTTAATTAATTTTAATTGTATTAATATTTTATTGTCAATTTGTTAAATTGCAAAACGATTTCCAAGAAATCCGATTTTGAAATACGGCCGTTTAGGAGCCCATAAGTTAACAAATAAACATGAAAGAAAGAATATTTTACGTATTTATATTCACACCTACTAGAAGTCCAATTAGACAGAATATTAACGAATTTCATAGAACGTCATCCTTTTTTACGTCGTCCACTTTTACGTGAAATGCCCCATATATAATAAACTAGAAGATTGGTTGCCTAAATAAGATTTAAAAAAAGTTATCAACATATTTTTCTAATTCAAAGTCATTTATTTAATAAGTTTATTGGTGTAGATTTTATATTTGCTTCAATATTTTTTACAGGTACAACGGTTTTGATTGAACACCTCACGAAATGATAATAGAAGCTGAGTGTTGTTAAGTGTAGTAATTATAGTTTTTGTTCGTGAAATTTTATTAAAATTAATGATGATGCTTATTGAATGTATTGAACTCTGAAGGAAGCCTCTACGCCTATAAAAAAGTACATTGATTATGAAATTTCGATAACAGGCTTCAACTCGAAGCCTACTAAAAAAGATCTATGCGAATATGCAAAAATGCGGATGAGAAACGCAATCTCACAGTAAATGCGTTATCTTCCCTGTAATTCACAGTTATCTCTAAGCTCTGAATAGTTTCAAGCTTAGCTATATAACAGCGTAATTAAAACATACAATATCCTGGCCTAAGTTTCTTATTGTAATAGCTAACTACTTGTAATTTACAATGATAACGACTGACAATGGTAATGCTACTACCATATCTGCGAAGCAATTGCATATAATGAAACCGACTGAAAATTGTAATGCTACTCCCATATCTGCGAAACAATTGCATACAATGATACCGACTGAAAATTGTAATGCTACTACCATATCTGCGAAATAATTGCATACAATAATACCGGCTGAAAATTGTAATTCTACTCCCATATCTGCGAAACGAAAGCTTCTACTACTTGTCGCGTCCGACAAAGGCGCAAATTATACGTTACCGCACCTGTGTTTTTCCAATAACTCGACATTAGCATCCGCTAAACTTTTTTCATCTGTGTAAAAACCGTGAGTCCAGTTATCTTACTGTAATAATATATAAGATAATGTCTTCCCACATGTGTATTTAGTATGACCATAGACAAAACTTCGCGGCGATACACGCAAATACGGGAGTAGCATAAGGATTGTCGAATCTGATTTGTGTTATATTAGCATTGTTAGTTTAAGATGTGACTTCTAAAAATCTCAGTTCATTTAATCACTAACAAGTGCTTCTATCTAAGATCAGTTATGTATGTATATTATTAAATTGATCTTATTGTTATTTTACTTAATCAGCGTGTTAAGTTAAAAATCGAGTATTACAATCATTAGGAGTCGTTCATATAGCAATTAAATAATAATAATAATCATAGATTTGTACAAAAGAAACATCTGCCAATTTGTAATTAAGTTACAAAGATTTAAATGGGAATAAGAAAGGTTACTAAAATGTTCCATCAATGAAATAATATATCACTCAACGACTCCATAATTTGAATAGTCTGTGTGCGTGACGTCATTTCTTGTGACTTATTCTTTATTTTTCTATGAAATATAATTATGGTAAATGATTATTACTTTATAATTGTTTCGTTACATTTCAAAATGAGGCAAGTACAATATGAGCCTTTCATAACTTTTAAAGCCTTTTTTAAGACCCTCAAATTTTATATATCTTAAATTTGAAGACCATAAAATAAACTAAAAACATTATGTACTCCAAAATTTAAACTTCGTTCACGATGTAAAAAGACTGAAAATCTTTAAAAATTTAAAGATCTTGTACGAACGATCAAAATTGTAGTTGATTCATTTTGAAATGTAAAGACATAGTTATATATGTTGGGTTTATACTCATCTCCTCTTGAATATGTAAGGACAAGATCAAGTGATAATGTCAGGTCGAAATAATAATTCTTACGAAGTTATTGGTATAGTGAATAAGTATTTTACGCTTTCGTTATTGAATTCGTTCGGTGACATTCGTTCTACACGCTGTAATGTTACTCCCATACTTGCGTGGTGAAGTTTCGGCCACTTGTCGCGCAAAAAACTAACCTCAAAATTAATACCGATCAAGGGGCAGAATAACGTTCGTTCTTCACCTTTGCCATTTTAATAATAACTAGAAGTTAGCATTTCTATGGTTCTTTGTTGTGTTTAAAAACCACGAGCCCAGTTATCGCTCTCTGTCTATCGTCATACAGTCCAATAGTTGACGTTGACTATAATATGGCCCCACACCTAAATTTATTGCGACTAAAGCTTCGGTGCGATATACGCAGATATGGGAGTAGCATAACAACAAACCAAAAGTTCAAACGTCGATCAAGAACTGACAATTTGACAAAATAGGAATATTGACTCGTGTTTGTTTTAAACAGCATTTGTAAATAATATTACTTTGAATAAAAATTGTTTATAGAATATTCTATACTATTTTGTAAGATAGACAGTTTGTGTCTATAGATACAAGAAATTGTGAAACCAGTATAATTCAGATTACTTGAATGTTTATATTAAATATAAGGTAATATAGTGAAGTATTGATTAAAGTTTTTTAGTTTTTAATCTAATTCGATATACTATATAATTAATATAATTATTATACGTGATGTATGTATAATAATTACATTGATTAGTCGAGTATATTGAATATTTCCTAAATATGTTGATTTCTTTGTTGTGATACTAAAAAGTGAAATTATTATTGATTTATTGCATTGCCCTTTTTAAAATGTGCAACTGATTTTAGAATAACGTATCGGAATTTATGCGTTGACAGTCAACTAACATGTGTGGTTTACGTACAAAAGCCAAGCAATTAAAACGAGGAATCTCAGGGCCGGATTGGCGATATAACAGAAGTAACAAATGGTTATAACATGCCTCAGTTTTTTACGAGCCAGTGCCAAGTGGAAAAAATCGACTTTTACAGACTGTTTGATTCAATATAAGTGGATTTGGATAGAATAGTAAAATAGATCTCTGGAGTCTAATACGTAAGAAAAAACTGTATGGAACTGTCAAATGAGAGACTCTTATTTAATGTTGTCATTTTTGTTTAAATTTAATCACGACAGGTTTTTATAAAAAAATGTTTTTTTAATTTATTATCATACAAAATTTAGGACATCCTAGAAACATTTGCTGTCGGCTTAATCTATACTCTAAATACATGTACTTCAATATCATAATTATATTATTGATACTGTACGACCAATATTTTTGGATTTTATTGAATATTTCATTGCACTAAAAAATTGGAAAACGCTACAGACAATCGAGGTTCCGTGTAAGGTCACACTTTATTTGTATATGAATACTATGTAAGTGTTATAAATTTATATGATAAAAATGATTCGTTGGTGTTTTTCTTTAAGTATCGATATATATCGATAATAGGGTAACATCAGAGCGCAATAAATTTTAAGAGCATACGAATATGTTTGGTACGCTGCACATTAGAGGAAACCCAGTATTCCCTAATTTTCAAATAACTACTGGTTGAGATTTACTTATTCCGATTTGAAGAGATTCAAATTTGGAACACACTAGTGATGCTCATGTAGAGGCTGAAAAAGCCTATTACATATCCATCAATCATCCTCTTCAATAGTAGCTTTTCGGTTCGTTCATCAATTTAAGAAAAGGTTATTTTTATTTTGTTCGTGTTAATTTAACAGGTTGTTCACCTGAATAGGTTATGTGTAATTTAGTATAAGGTTTAGTTTATGCGGAAATACATAATTTTGTATTAGTGAGTTTGTTTACAGAATATGGTGTTATGTTCATTTAATTTACGAAACTGAGTGTATGAAAAGAAATATACGTTTTACATATATTTTTGTTTTTTTTTTTTCTAAATCACTAGCGGACTGGAAGGCATACATCTTACCACAGGTCTACAAGAGTGGTTTTATATTGAAAAAATAATAATAATTAGATAATATTGAGAACTGGAAGGCAGAAAATTGGCGATTATGTTATTTTTTACGGGAGAAAATTATTACAAAAATATAATTGAAGTCACTTAAGTAGTTCAGAAGTTTACCAGGACGCAAGCATTACCGTTCTCTTCGCTGCCATGTCATTTTACTTTTGGTTGTCTCGCTATAACACCCACGCCACAACACCCCAGGATCATTGGGAGAGGATCATTAAAAAACCATATAACAGTTTAATTAATTACATTATATATTATATTATAACAATTTATTTGTACAACTTAGAAACTAGAATATTAAAGCTTCTCTACGTAAATGAATTGTATAAACAAAAATGCGAACCAATAATAATATAATTTCCTGACCAGTCACATATCACTTTATATACTTAATTTAAATTTTATAGTAACAAATAAATATTAAGATCTTTTCGTTTACATAATAAGTATAGTTTTTATAAGAGTAAAAAATAAAAAGACATTTCATATAATTGACCCAGTAAACATACGTTGTTAATTTGACAGCATCTGAAATGTTTTATTGTGGATTAGATTAACCTGCCAAAACGGTAGAACCGATTTTGAAAAAAAAATTCATGACCGGTAAAGGACTTTTCAGTGTATTATTCTGCCATACAAAGAGAGAGGTACACATCTGTCATTTTGTTCAATATATATATATATATATTCGGAATCAGAAAAGGTTGCATGTAATAAGACTTTTTTGTTCACATGTAAGCGTTAGTTAAAAAAAAAAAACATGAATTAAACAAATGAGTTACATGAACTTCGCTAAAGGCTACGTACGCTCTTTTCCATTTTTCTCCGATTTATGTTTGAATCAGTTGTGTCCCGTTTTCTTACGGTGGCAGTATTCAGGATTACCCCTTTCATTTGGGGCTAAACAGATTAGAAAAAAGGTATCTTAAAATCTGTTCAGTAGTTGTAGTGGGTTATAATGACAAAATAATTACGAGAAAAGTCCCTAATTAATCCAGAAATCTTACCACTTTAAATAAACGTAATGATCTGAGTTGCCAATGAAAGTAATGTGTTTACTGGGGTTTTATTAAAAATGGAAACTAATGTAGATTATATTACAGATGTTTATATATTATGCCTGTAATATTGTTTATAGACACACATAGTTCAAGTATTTTGCAAGAAAAATAAAAAAAATAATCACATTCATTACTCTTTGTTACACCATTAATTTTGGACCTGATAATAGCTGCTAACCACTTTTATGCTAAAGTAGCCTCATCTACGGTAGAATTTACATGAAAAGTAGAAAGAAATTTAGGTTCACCAAAGTTTACACGTCGATTTTAAGGTTGTTATGGGCAAATTAGAAAAAAATCAATACTATCATTATTACGACGAGTAATTCCAATATGTTCGAATAAACGAAAGCATGCAAATGATTTTTATCGACTGAAAAAACTGTATCACCCTTCGAGGAAATTCTTGAGACATTTTTTGATTGTTTTGAATTATAATTAGTCGATTATTAACACGTTATTATTCTATTAAACAATTATCGCAGAACATTTACTAGGTTCACAATAAAGTAAATATTATTTTACTTTTAGTATTAACATATCAAAAAATTATTTAATATTTGGAATACTTTTTGCACGTAATAATTTTAAATAGTTAACATGCGTTACTAATTCGATTATCACATTCTCCTATGACGCTGGAAGGATAAAAGTAATCGTAATGCTCGTTGAATCACCTAACAAAAAAAAAAAAAATACGTGCGTGTATCAGTGTACACCTTCGATCAACAATAACTAGATAAAGGGTCGGCGCGAAAAATTCGTCTCGGTAAATAACAGCTCACTTGAAATGTGAGTCCTTATTTTGTTTAGTTTGTTTGAAACACAGCCAATGTAAGCACGTTTCACATGCCGCAGTGTATTCAAAAGATGCAGAAATAATACCCGAAACAGCAATTTCACAGCTGGAGTACAAAAAAAAAGAGTGGAGTTAAAACCCCACGGTATACCGTCCGCCGCATGGTAGGGGCGGCCAGGGATCGAACCTGTTGTCTTCCTGAGAAATCGCCCCTGCGGCTGCCTGTCCAGAGAACGTCAGACTTCGTCCTACTATAGAGAGACTACTGGGTACACAACCAGCCGTCTCCTCTCGTCAGCCTAACCTGTGCAATGAGGAGATGGGTCCCCGACCTCACTTGAAAAGAGACAATAAGAGCTCACTTGAAATGTGTGCCCTTATTTTGTTTAGTTTGTTTGAAACACAGTCAATGTAAGCACGTTTCACATGCCGCAGTGTATTCAAAAGATGCAGAAATAATACCCGAAACAGCAATTTCACAGCTGGAGTATCTTACTTTCGCTAAATACATGTTGAATAAGTTATATTTAAAGCTTTGAACTAACAAATGATATCAAATTTTGAACAAAATTACCGATTTTAAACCTGTGATACAAATGTTTGGCCTCGCCCCTCACAAACACGCACAATAACGGGAAACGTACTTTATTCATTACGTGTTAAGGTTGAATTCACACTAAATGTTGTTTATGTTATCATTTCATTTGTAAGGGGAATAATTTATTATTATGCTCGTTTTATCGTAAGTATTAGATAATATTTTGAACATTTGTCACTTTATTACTAGGTGTTATGGTTGTAATTAGGTTGAACTTAAAACTGTTATTAAAATTTTGTCTTCCTTAGTAAACAAATAGCTAAGTATATATTTAGGCGGACAACTTTTAGCTTCGATTTTGTACGTGACCCTTTATCTAGTTATTGTTGATCGAAGGTGTACACACGTAAGAAGTGAAACTTCTTTATGACATCATTTTTCGAAAAATGATCTACTATATTTATAACTTTACAGAAATTGGTTAAATAAAGCTAAATTAGATAAAGTTTAAGCAAAAGGCTTTTATTATTATAAACATGGATACAAATAATTCAATTACTTTACCTTATACTAAGATTATAATAGCATTTCATCAATTATATTTCATTAATTATAATAGAATTATTACGATTATTGTTATCGTTATTATATATTTTTGAAATTAATGGCTTATCATAACTGAAATATGAAATATACGGTTTATATTCCACGGAACCTGATCACTGTGAGCGCACCTTTAGAAATAAATATGGCGCGTAACCGAAAAACGTTACATACTCTAAAATTCCTCCCTACGTCGATAAAGAAGTTTCACTTCAATAAATAAAGTTTTGTTAAAAGTTTACTCGTTTTATAATATTCATAAAAGTAATCTTCAGTGCTTAAGAATAATTTATCAAAGAAATAAGTAAAAGTGATTGCTCTAATCAACAACATATGAACAGATCTTGTATATTAAGAATTTCTTCTTCATAAGTTTACATTAACTGGGCTAATTGAAATCATTAGAGTATAACTTATTAAAGACCAATAAACATATTAACTTACTTTTTCGACACACGTACATCACATGTTTCGTTTTATATAACCGTGACACACGCGATCTGTTATGTTAAAATAAGACCATGTGTTTACTGACAATAGAAGAAAAATACATCTTATCAGACCACAAACACACAATTTATAACGATACAAATTTATAATTTTTCATATATTTGATATAATAATTACTTTCATACATTCATAATATCAAATCTACTATCACACGGATCCATCTTTACAGTAACGGATTTGTTCTTATAACAATATATTTTATTACAACATTATTCATATTACTGTGTTATCTTGTTCGATACTTTACAATACTCGAGTAAAAATCATATAATATTAATTGTATAGGTTAAATAGAATTTATTCTAAAAACGCAGGAGATCGCATCTCACCGTGACGTAACGCGAGCCAGTTTCGTTTTGTCGAACGCGCAAATTGCGTTGAGTAGCGCCGAGCGACCGTCACAAGGACTGGCCGCTGAGGCCGAACACGAACCGTTCCCGCTAGTGTCCGTAGCTGTAACCCAATATAATGCAATCGATCACACTTTTCTTCTTCAACAAATCTTCCAGATTATTTCTGCCAACGTCGAGCTACGGGAAATTGGGCTCTCAATTTTCGCGTAAGAATTTGAAAATTCGTAGAGGGTATACCCATCGATTGCCTATTTTTACCTAACATTTATTTATTTTTTTGACCTCCTCTATAAAAATGTTATGATAGATTTAAAATGCGTGGGTATAACTCTGAAAAAAGTTTGAGAAATCAAAGATCTCAAGGTGGACTCATGAAGTATGTCGTTTGCCCATCTTGAAAAATTTAAATGATGGGCAATCGTTGGGCACACTCTCTACGAATTTTCAAATTCATACACGAAAAATGGGGGGCCAACTTCCCGGAGCTCCTTTGTCAAGTAGGAAATAGGTGGTAGAGCCACGCTGAAGTTATTACTGGTTTCAGCATGAATGGCCAACCCATCGCCAGGGGTAGTACCACCCCCTCACAGAAAACCGACGTGAAGTAACAGTGCTTCCATTTCTGCGTTTCGTTCGGTCAGCGAGAGCGCCAGAGGCTCACTTACCCCCTTCTGACCCTCTCCCCTTCCCTCCAAACACAGGCTGAAAATACACTTACGACTCCCCTGATATTGCTAGTGTCTATGGACGACAGTGATCACTTAACATCAGGTGTAAGCCTCTTATGATATAAAAAAGGAAAGACGCTAATTATGTTATATTGTATGTCTTGAACTATCTTAACTAGTAGTAACAATTCCACTATAAAAGATACAGAGTTTATTATTATACTAGCTGTACCCGCAGCTCCGCACGCGTTTATTTAAACTGTATTAAACACAAATAAAACATTTTAAATACAATTGTAAGTACGACACGCACACCACTTACAGTAACATATACATTAGATATATAAGTACTAGCAGTGTGTCAAATGAGGTTTATCATCAGCAACATATGTGGAACCTTAACACACCATATAACTACCTCAGTGCTCACTTACACTGTATAGGGAACTAATGAAAGAATGAATTAAAAATGATGATATAATACGCCCATATTGTTAATAAGTAATAAGTTTATAGTCTAATATATTTTTAGAAAGACCCCTTCTATCTTCAAAATTACTATTAATAAGTATAACGTTGAATTGTATACGATGAATGAGCTAACGTCTTGAAATCTTTAGACAAAAGCGCGGCATATAAAACAAAATGACCGAAAAGACAATGTAATTCAAATTACATACATACATACAGATATATGAATTTCAATTATATTTATTATTGGAGTCCAGTGCAACGCACATGTTTATAGTAAACAACATATTTTTGCTAAATGTTATGCAGACGAAATCGCGGGTAACAGCTAGTCTAAAATAGAGTAACCTAAATTATTTTATATAAGGTCAGCTATCTTCCAGTGAAAGTCCCGTGGAAATTGGTTCAACCGTTTTGGAGATAGCACTGTAGACGAAGCCGCCGTTTAACAGCTAGTCTAAATTAGAGTAGCCTAATTAACCCACTGTAATTTTAGCTGCCTCCCAGTGAAATTCCTGTCAAAATCGGTCCAGCCGTTTCGGAGATTATCCGGAACCAACAGACAGACAGACACAAACATTTTAAAAATTGCATTTTTCTTATCCGTGGCGTGTATACTTTCATACCCAATTATTTAAAAACTGTTATTTTGATATTGCATACAGACTCTTCATTTTTATTATATGTATATAGATATGTGGTACAAATATCACAAGTCTACAGAAATGAAGGAAGAAAAACTACATTCAAATGTTTTTTTTTATATAATATACTTCAATAGGTAGTAAAGAATAAAAAAAAGAACATTTTTCACTTTTATACATATAAACACAGCTTCGTTTTTGTCTGACTTTATTAGACTACTATATTATAAGACATACTTCGGATAGTTTTATCAAGGCACAGTATGAAAAAAAAAATACTCACAACAAACTGGTGGAGTCGGGGACGAGGCGGTGCTCACACTTTGCGACCGAACCGTCTCTGCCAAAGACGATGTTGATTTCCAAATACTGTCGCGTTTCTTCTGTTGATTAGACATTACACCAAATGTATGTGTCATTCTATAGCATTGGCGAAACATAATTATCCAATCATTGCTTAAAGTCAGTAGTGGAATTAAGATGTTCGCGCTCTAAATAATTTGTTATAAAACACACCCTTTCATAAGTAAAATTAATATTCATAATCGATTTCATACCGCATATAGATGCTTACACAATTTCGTCCATTTTGTTGTAGCTTTTATCTAACACTAATAATGATTACAGTGTAACTCTATATAACGTCATAGATTTGCAATGAACTAACAAGATGGCTGGTAAACAATCTTGTAGTAGATTATACTGTCATTGTCAAGTAGGTAATAAATAATATTACCAGTTTCTTGACATCATTTGCAATGAACTAACAAGATGGTTGGTAATCAATCTTCTAGTAGATTATACTGTCATTGTCGAGTAGGTAATAAATAATATTACCAGTTTCTTGACATCATTTGCAATGAACTAACAAGATGGTTGGTAATCAATCTTCTAGTAGATTATACTGTCATTGTCGAGTAGGTAATAAATAATATTACCAGTTTCTTGACATCATTTGCAATGAACTAACAAGATGGTTGGTAATCAATCTTCTAGTAGATTATACTGTCATTGTCGAGTAGGTAATAAATAATATTACCAGTTTCTTGACATCATTTGCAATGAACTAACAAGATGGTTGGTAATCAATCTTCTAGTAGATTATACTGTCATTGTCGAGTAGGTAATAAATAATATTACCAGTTTCTTGACATCATTTGCAATGAACTAACAAGATGGTTGGTAATCAATCTTCTAGTAGATTATACTGTCATTGTCGAGTAGGTAATAAATAATATTACCAGTTTCTTGACATCATTTGCAATGAACTAACAAGATGGTTGGTAATCAATCTTCTAGTAGATTATACTGTCATTGTCGAGTAGGTAATAAATAATATTACCAGTTTCTTGACATCATTTGCAATGAACTAACAAGATGGTTGGTAATCAATCTTCTAGTAGATTATACTGTCATTGTCGAGTAGGTAATAAATAATATTACCAGTTTCTTGACATCATTTGCAATGAACTAACAAGATGGTTGGTAATCAATCTTCTAGTAGATTATACTGTCATTGTCGAGTAGGTAATAAATAATATTACCAGTTTCTTGACATCATTTGCAATGAACTAACAAGATGGTTGGTAATCAATCTTCTAGTAGATTATACTGTCATTGTCGAGTAGGTAATAAATAATATTACCAGTTTCTTGACATCATTTGCAATGAACTAACAAGATGGTTGGTAATCAATCTTCTAGTAGATTATACTGTCATTGTCGAGTAGGTAATAAATAATATTACCAGTTTCTTGACATCATTTGCAATGAACTAACAAGATGGTTGGTAATCAATCTTCTAGTAGATTATATTGTCATTGTCGAGTAGGTAATAAATAATATTACCAGTTTCTTGACATCATTTGCAATGAACTAACAAGATGGTTGGTAATCAATCTTCTAGTAGATTATACTGTCATTGTCGAGTAGGTAATAAATAATATTACCAGTTTCTTGACATCATTTGCAATGAACTAACAAGATGGCGGCAGTCTTGTTAGAACTTTTCAGGAAGTTTTTGTGGCAAGTCAGATTCCATGTTTATTATGTATACGGGCATTATGTCCCATTCACTTCACTTGTACACAATAACCAAACTATATTACGTAAATCTCCACCAATACTATGTAATATAGAACCAAATAATACAAGATAATGAATAAAATATAAAGTCCACTACATAACGTTCCAAGCTCCCGCCAAAAACTCAGTTAGCATTATTGTTTATGTTATAATTTTACATACAGCTCGGACTCATATGCAGCTTCTCGAAATTTAATTTAAATAAATACAGACATGTGCCTGAGGCATAGGTAACTGTTGTTTTGAGTATCAGGCCATATCTCGAGACTCAGATATAACACAATCAGATGATTTTATTAATCACTGTATTTTTACATTAGGTTCCACGCGGGCGAAGTCACGGACACGGCTAATATGGGCAATAAAATAAAATAGAAAATAAGTGTTGCCGGCAATACCACATAACGAAAAAAAATTGAGTCGCTAAGTTTCATTGTAAAGAGTTTGCACTGTATATATAAAATTTATGATTACTAAAATAATATATATTATTTTTATGAAAATTAAGAAAATTCGCTTCTATTTGGACTGTTGATTTATAATGACTATTAACTTTTAAATGTCAGTTTTGTGTTCATTAACGATATAAATAAATTACCGGTTAAAAAAATATTACAAACAGGTTGATATTCAAAGAGATAAAATAAATAATCTAAGGCTGAAAAAGGACAATGGCAGAAATTAATACTTACCGCTCTACGCTTTTGCTTTTTCAACTCTTCTTCGGAACAAAGGATCTCTTTGATTCTGATTTCCCTCTTAGCACTGCGAGCCTGTAAAACCCAATTAGATCTTGTAGAAAAAAAAAAATATTTACTAACTACTATAAGATCGCATATATCTAATCTAATATAGATAATTATATACAGCATTCCACGCCAAAGCGACTAGTGTTGGCCCCGACCAGCCTTTTCAGCCCATAAAAACGTTTCTCCGAATTTTTCTTTTTAAAGCAAAACTTCTTTAGGCACGACTAGGAGGTAACTGGGCGATAATGCAACGGAAGTCCGATACGGCAAATGGCGGTTCATTTCTGTACCATCTGGTTTTAAAATATAATTGATTTTTTTGTCAATAAATAGTTTATAAACAAAACATTATTTGAAAAAATAAAATAATAAAAAGTACTAAAATGAATAATAATAAAAATCATACAATAGAATTAATTACATATATATGGGCGCGCGACCGTGCTGCCATCTGCTTTCTATGTAAGTAAGTAACAAATCAAATCAAAGCTTCATTATCTGTAGTGCCATCTATCAGATAATTCGGAACTTAAATAAAACAGCTGGACGTCCACGTATTTTGCGAGTAAATATTTTTTGAAAGTGCAAGTGATAAAAACGAATTAAAAAAAATCATATAATGAAAATAATAAAAAGTGATTCTTCATTGAATGGAAGTGTCTGAATCACAAGAACATTTTACTCAGCCAAGTAAAGTTATGTATGATGAGTTATGATATGAAGTTATCTATAGCTTTTTAAATCTGTTTTTTTTTTTTTTTAATATTTCTTTTAAAATGAGCTTTTCGAGATCATTTTACGAATTGACTATACGCTAACGTTCAGATGGACTTTCTAAGCTTTACCGGACTAAACCATTGTGGCAAATTTTGAGTCTTTAGAAGATTATTAACCTAAAAAAAAGAAATAAAAATTTAGGTAAATAACTAGAAGAAAGCAACTTTTTTTAATTTACTTTTTCGGAATATTTCGGAAAAAATAAAATATTTGAAGCTTCCTAATTTTATTCTTTAATATTTTATAAGTGTAGAACTTGATCATATTTATACCTAATACAAGCACGTTAAGTATAAAGATTTAATACTAAACACACCATTTTCTGTTCACCTCTCAACCTCGCTTCGACATAGCTAATAGCAGCCTTTAGTTCCTCTTTAAGGGGGAGAGGGAATTTAAGATGGAGACGGGTCTCGTCGCGAGGCAACGTCCTCAGCCCGTTGACGCGTGCGTTCGTGAAGAACGGATGCTGGAGGAGATGGTCTATTGAGGGCATGCCGTGCTTGCACGATGTGCTCGACAGGCATAGATGTAGCACTGATTCTATTAAAAACAATACATCGGATATGAGACGATAAAGTTCAACCACACCTTGCTCGACAATCTAAAAAAGAAACTCCAATCTCAATGCTCAATTTCGTACGTTTTTCGTTTCGCCAACAACTTGTATAACCGGAAAGGTGGTGTAAGTTTCATTGTGATACTGTTATAAAAGGTTCCCGTATATAAAAGGGGCGAAGGAACCCTATACTGATTCAGCGCTCTGGAACTTTCTCTAAAACTATTCTCAGACACGTCAGTTCAAATCACTCATCCAAGTGCGTGACACTTGCCCTAAGATAAGCCCACTTTCTTAATTAACTTTATTTAATTAGTTTTAATGGTTTTAATAAACAACTTATTTATACACATAATTTTCTTAAAATGGCCTTCAATCAAATCCATATTACAGTATGCCCCGATTATACGGCAAAGGTAGGATATCACTCAATGGAACCGGAATACCATTTACTGCCATAGATTATCAGACGAGGCAGCCTACCATTATGCGTTCACAGTTTCTCCAACTCGTCCAATAGTACTGTAGACCGATATGTCAACTATGGGTCCGCTGACCGCCCCTCTTAGCAGGACTAGTGTATCGGTTATCTAAATGCGCTAAATCCGGACTTCTTGAAGATACTTCGCTGAAGAGACTTCTTAACCAAGAATCGAGGGCCTCGTAAGTGAGGACTCGTGCAATCTATGACGTCGGGTTTTGAGACAGAATTTTTAGTTTGCAAGCGTTTCACCGCTGCAAACTCTTTCCTATTGATCGCACGCACGTTTTGACGGCCCCCAATTGAGGATGGATAGGCTCATTGACAAGGCTAACTCTTCTAAAGCATTATTTGGTTGTAAAGCCTATTATCTAATGTAACTTCTGCTTTCTAGGTAAAATATTATATATTCCCTTTTTTATTTTAATTCTATTTAAATAAAATATTACATATTTCAATATATTCAATAAAATATTACATATTTTATTATATTAAATAAAATATTGTAAATTTTACTAGCGGACCCGATGGAAGTTGTCCCCATTGATAATTTAAAAAAACCTAATTATATATCTGAATCTTCCTCATGAATTACTTTTATATCTACTGGTAAAAACCACATGAAAAACCCGTTCAGTAGTTTTTGAGTTTACCGCGAACAAACAGACAGACAGACGTAGCAAAGGACTTTGTTTTATAATATGTAGTGATTTAAATATGTATTCATAACCCAATTTTTTACCAGGTTGTTGTCTATCGGCAATAATGTTTGCTTCTATTGATCTACTCATTATACGTCATTAAGATAGCTTCTTACCTATATCTCGGTCGTACACATCCGGATAATGATCACAGTAATACTGGTCCAAAGGCGACGCGAACACCATTTCGTATATGAGCCTGCCGAAACAGTACACGTCAACCGCTTCCATCGTGTTAGTTCTCCTGAGATCCAATAAATATGGCCGGTGTACGCACGGCGCTCCTAATATAAAATTTTCTATATCTAAAAGTAATGCTCGTTGGTTCACTATAGCTATGTTGCCGGAATGAAGATGACCTGAAACGTAATTTTGAATCCTAAATATCCAAAACAAATTTTCTAAAATCTAGCCGTGTTATTACAAAAAAATTAAATACGTATTAAATACTTGGTTTAAAAAAGTTTCCTAATAAATGCACCGAGGCAGGCAATTTCGCGTTGTCCTTTTTCACAAGTCTAACCTAACGTAACCAAAGCGAGATAAAAGAGCAAGATGGCGAACATTCAGCGACCGCGACGCATTTAATATGAGATCGTTTTAAAGCCAGGGTTCAATACGTATTTTACTTTTTTTAATAACACCGTTGATGTTTTATGATACGTTTTCTTTCAGATGAGGCCGCTGATGTTAGTAGTCGCAGTGTAATATTTTGCTTTTTTTATAGTAGCACGGTAAAATGTCTGCACTGTGCCTGATGGTAAGCACAGTACAATCCAAAAACAATGGCGACCACCGAGTGACACACTATCCATCGCCGGTCGCCACTGTCATGCCGGCCTGCGAAAGGCTGCATATGCACAGGCTGATCTCGAAACGCAACCCGCAAGCGAATCACTATGACGGGCTTTTTCGCCATATACATGGTGGTTACGACCCAGTCAGGCTGTAAAACCCTCCCACCTCGCTTTCGCCATAGCTTCGTTCGTTATTCAGCAGGGTGCACCACGTGCAGGTGAAGTTGGCTTGGATGTCTCAAGTGGTCGATATTATTCGCCACCCCTTACACTCCTTTTCTGAAAGCTCGAACTTATCCAACCTACGTATAGTTTATAGATGCGTTGAACCCCAAGTATCATTATAATCATCATCAGCCTGTAAGAGATCCACCGCAGACCCATAGGCGTCTTCCCGAAGAAAGATATGGTTATAATCACCACGGCAACCCACGACGTATTGGCGATTTCAAACTCTGAGAAATTCACAGTTCTATGTTTTCCGTGATACAGTGATACTAAAAGAACATTTCTAGGGTTTAGGTTTCCTCACCATGTTTTTCGTCACCGTCAATCGATAGTGTTACCAATTTTAATCGGGAAATGTATGCGAATTCCGAAACACTCGTGATTACATGTCGGGGTACGAACCTGCGGTTGATATTCCATCGGTCAAACTCCTTGACCATCACAGCTTCTTTATCATTATCATAGATTTTTTTTAAATGTCAATGAACATTTTTTCATACGAACAAAAGGTTAAGAGTTTCGCAAGATCAAGTCTATCAGGGACTCGGGGACCATGTAACAAAATGAAGTTCCTGACACTATTGCCAGTTGATACCGCCTCATTCTCAAAATCAAAATACTCGTTATCCATTTTAGGCCCTAAGAAGGCACTTACGAACGTCAAAACTACCACCGGTTCGGAAACCCTTTTTTTTTCTCGAACTGACTACGCTATTGACCCTGCAGGGTCTTCACAGCTTCACTGGACTATCCTGTTCGGAAAACAACCCAGTGATCGAGAAGAATCAGCAAGAAACTCGATCTGGTTTATCGTTTCATAATACATCATTCCCCGGAACGTAGCAATTTTAAAATAAATATAGCAAGAACTTCCAGGTGGGAGAGCTTTTTTAATCACCAAAACTTGTGTTTCTATGTTAAGTTAATGTATGTACGAGGCCTCTAACTCTTTAAAACTGTTCGATTAAAAATGTTAGTTTTAAAAATCCTCTAAAATTCAAAACAACTCGTTGGAGATTTATTTGGGGAGTTACCCTTAACTACTTAAGTCCGAGTCGGGAAATCCCCTATCAAAATGAGGGCTTTACATTTCAAGTTCATATTTAAAAAAAGTTGTTATTAAAAATATATGTTTAATTGTAATAACATACCATGCGGTAATCCTTTCTCGTGTAAAAACTTAAGAGCTTGTAATATTTGATATCCATAATGCGCTATCTGTCCATACGTGAAGGGTTTCCTCACTTTAGGGTTGCCATATTTTGCTAAATAATTTTTACTATATTCAGTCCCGTATAATATATCTCTCAGAGTTCCGTTTTCATGTATTCTTCTAACTACATAGGCACCAGATTCTAAATTATTTATAGCTAATATTTGGTCTATATATGGGTGCTGAAAGACACAAATGTTTATTTTTTGTAATTAAATCTGTAAATCAAATTTGTAATTTTTTAATTTATAACACATTTTTTTCAGTAATTATTGTATAAATATATGACTCACAGAAAGATTTTGCAAACTCCGACAAGCAATTTGCAAATCTTTATCACACAAACACCTATCAGGACCGTAGTTCTGCCATGATAATAAACAGTTCGTTTTGCTGCTCACATCCATTACCTGTAAATAATCACAAATTTCTAAATTAATTACTATTATAATTACAATAAAGTTATATTAATACATAAGAAAATAACTCGTCTGAGAAATTTAATCTAGAAATATTACATAGGTTTTTCGATTTAGTAGTTCCTGAGATCACCCCCTACAACGTCACAATGTCACAAACTTTACCTCTTTATAATATCATATATATTAATACGTGAAGCCCAAACTTTGTATCCCTTTTTAAAGGAATTGTGTGAACGGATGAACAGTTTCACATTGGCATAGTTAAACTTTATATAGAGGAGAAGTGCAGAAAGCTATTTATTTTATATAAAATGCATTAGAAGTACATGAAATTAATTAAAATATGCATTACTCACACTACTGCTTCAATTTTACGCAACATATACACACATGTAAATATAAAAGACATAATGACATCTGTCAATAAAGGACTTCAAAAAAGGTTGTGAAGGAGGTTTTTTTTTTCTCGAACTGTCTAAGCTATTGACCCGGCAGGCTCTTCACAGCTTCACTGTACTACTCGAATTTGTGAAGGAGGTTGCTATGCTCGACTGTATGTATTATTTTACTCTTACGTTCCAATTACCCTTTTTCATTCTACATTCAACAATGATATTATAACATACAACTATTATTATAATAACTCAGTAACCATGATAAAAACCTTTGATTATAGAAGTAAGTTGACAAAAGAACTCTATAATAAAAATCAAACTTTAAAAAATAAATGAACTATGGTCGAATGTCGACCATTGGGCGCCCACTAGTTAGTATAGATACGTAATTTTTGTACATAATGATACCAGAAAAAAATATATATGCAAAGGTTGAATAATCATATCGATTTAAATCGGTAGGCATAATATGCTCCATAAATTAATGAAAATTCATAATTTGTGCTCACTTAATTACAACAATAAATGTGTTACATATTAGAAGAGCTATTACGAACAAAAAATAGATAGCAATTATATATCACGCGTGGCGAATGAGATTGTTTATATTCCTATACAATATAGGCAATGCTTTGTGACACTCGCCATTGGCCATCAGACGTGTTATTCAAAGGCAATTAAATAAACTTTTGAAGTGACTCCTTGATTTCTTCAATGTTCTACATATGTTAAAGCAGTAGGTACCTATCTCATTGCACATGAAGCCATATTTATGACATAACACTAAGCAGTCAAACATATCACGTTGCTCCTACTGCCTGCTAAAAAATATATGAGTTGGAGTGTACACACTCAGAGTTTACAAATAACTAAGATGAGGTAGCACATAATCTCCAGCACTAATACACATAACAGTGTAAGCACTATTACATAAGATAAACCAGATCGACTTTCTTGCCGGTTCTTCTCGATGACTGGGTTGTTTTCCGAACCGGTGGTAGCTTTGACGTTCATAAGTGCCTTCTGAGGGCCTAAATTAAATAAAGAGTATTTTGATTTTGATTTTAATAAATGAATATTTATAATTACACAAAAATATACTTGTAATTTTAAAATACATTGTATTACAAAAACCTTGGAGAATGACGATAAACACCAATACCAAGTCTGTTAAAAATATATTTTTACATAGTACTGTATGTACGAATTGCTAATAACAAAGTTGCAATAAAATGATTATTAACCCATTCCCTTATCTTGTTCCCTTCATGAACAGTTCTTTAAACTTGAAATTATAGTGAAAACAACTGCGCGCTATTATTATCCCTACTGATAACGTTATCAGTCGAGATGAGGATTCTGATTCATCAGTGAAACATTTGTAGGTTATTGGAGTAAATAAATATAAAAGTAAGCAGTAATCTATACTAATATTATAAAGTTTGTGACATTGTAGGGGGTAATCTCATGACCTACTGGTACGATTTGAAAAAATCTTTCAGTGTTATATAGCTCATTTATAGATAAAGGTTATAGGCTATATATCATCACACTAAGACCAATAGGAGCAGAGCACCAATGAAGAATGTTTCAAAATCGGGTATTTTTTGCTCTTGAGAGCTTCAACTGCGTATTTAGCGTTAGCCCAAACTAACTATTCCACGCGAACGAAGTCGCGGGCAGAGGCTAGTAAAGTATAGGACAATTAATTTTTTATGAGTTGTACATTAGGCATACCCGAAATGGTTCATCTGCCATAAATTAAAAACCAGATGTGATATATTAAAAAAGTATGAAATAAACAAAATTACATTGAAATATATAAAAACTCATGTTAACACACCAAAAAATATTGTTTCCGAACTCTCCATCCAATATCTGGTAATGGTCCTTTAAGTTCATACCTTCCGTCACCTCTAAGTGCAATTGATACAGTTTGAAGAGCTTGCTCTGTAATAAAATACATAATTATACAATCAAATGAGATTAAATTCCACTATAGTATTGATTTATGTAACAATATGTTTGAAGGTTGTCTGTGGTTTTTATGTATGTAATTGATTGATATGTTTGTTCGACATTTCAATTTACTTGAATAAAGTATTCATTTAGAATTCCATTTCTTTGGTAAATTCAGCACAACCTGGATAGTTCATTCTTATTCATACACTAGCCAATCTTTGCACCATGGCATGAGTTATTTTTAATTATACTAAAACTTGTACAGACTTCAAGAAAATCAATATGGTACATCCGAAACACAGATATATATGTATATACTATAAAGAAAGTAGAGTTCCTGTGAGGCACAATCATGTCAAAGATACTAAATATGTTGGTATAGAACTATGACCATTAGATACAATTTCTTCATAGATAATTATTAATACTTATTATTAGGATTCAATTAACCCTTTGCCATTTTTTATGCCTTTGGTGGAGGGAGCAGCTAGTTTATTATATATATACATAAATTTTGACACTGCTTGGATTGTTCACAATGATACTTGGCATACTTTGATGTTTTCTTATAGAGAACATTTTTTTTATGCATTTGACTCAACTCATTACTAGGCTAATTGGCTCCACATCATATCAATCTTTATACTGATTATTACAAATGTTGATATATGTAGATACTTCTGCATGAAGAATACCACAAATAATATCAAAGGGATGTTGAACCACAGTCAATGCTATATTTATATTAAAAAAAAAACAACTAAAGAACATAATCCTGAGTAATATTATAAATGTGATGTGACTTTGTTTGTTATGCTTTCAAATCTTAACGATTCAACTAATTAATATTAAATTTTGAATGTACATTAGTTACAGATACAGGAAAGAAAATAGGGTAAATTTAATATAGAAAAGTAGAGTTCCCCAGGAATAGATCATATCTACATTAATGCATCTACATTAATTAATACATCAACAGACAAAATCTAGTATGTTTAAAAATGTTCATACCTGTTATTGATAGTGAATAATTGTTGGGATCCAAAAAACTTCTCACAGGTAATGACAGAGCTAATACTTGATGTTTCAGGACTTCATTTATATAATTCTATAATCGAAAAAAATAATTTTTAATACTCATTATAAAAATATATCAGGTGAAAATGTAGACAGTAGCAATATTTATGGAGAATACTCTGCACTCTATTCTCGATTTAAATCTGTTAAAAAATAGGTGGTTGATGATTGAGCTAATTACCTAGAAAAATACAAAAATGTACTCAATCCCTTTGTTAAAGCACAGCAAAGTGTCAGTGATCCTGGGGCGACGAGATAGTGAAAATGTGGGAACTAGGATTATTAAGGATTATTTTTCGAAGCATGAATTAAAAAAAAGTTTAATTGTCCGTTTTATTATCAAAGGTTATTAACTCCGCGTCGCCGCTCACAGGTTTTGTCACCGGTCATTCAACCTAGGTTTACTTAGGTTTGTATCCATACTTTTGAAATTCTCAGAAATTTTTTTAACTAAGATTCTCTTTGTTGTTTCTTGTCTTTGAATGTTGCAAGCGACTAAACAATGACATGGTTATATATTATATGATTATATATAGGTAATAACAAATAATTCTATTATGATTCAATAGTAAAACTAGAACCATTTAAATTGACAGATAATATTTACAATCAAGTGAATGAATCACTACATAAAGTTAAGTTACTCTTTAACCAATTAGTTCCAATTAAACTATACACATATAACATTTCACCTGTAAACCTATTTGTCTTTCTGCAATAAATGATGGTTGCATATTCCCAATAAGCTTCTTCGGCGGCAGAGGTAGATCAATATTGGCCTGCTGTAGAACAGCATGCAGAGCTGCAAAATCTCTATATCTTCGGGATACATTCCATTTGATACTTTTCATTGGTCCTTTTTCTATTCGCAACTTATATTCCTATAAAACATATGTTGATCTACATATATGTGGTAGTTAATTTTAAATAGAGGCTGTGACAGTTAATTCCTCACGAATCATTAAAGACTAAGTTTCAGGAATTAGGTATCTTAACTCTGTCCTCCCAATATATTCTTGATAATTTAATCTATGTCTGCAAGAACTTAGATATGCTGGATCTGGTAAAAGCCAGCATAATTTAAATACTAGAAACAACAACAAATTAGTCATGCCATGCTTCAGACTCACAAAGTCCGAAAACAGTTTTTTAGGTACTAGTGTTAGATTTTATAACAAAGTCTCAAAACATATTACCAATTTGCCGGATAGCGAGTTCAAGAACCATGTCAAGTGGGTTTTAATATCTAAAGGCTTTTACTATAGGGTGGATCAATATGTGAACTACATATATGTGGTAGTTAATTTTAAATAGAGGCTGTGACAGTTAATTCCTCACGAATCATTAAAGACTAAGTTTCAGGAATTAGGTATCTTAACTCTGTCCTCCCAATATATTCTTGATAATTTAATCTATGTCTGCAAGAACTTAGATATGCTGGATCTGGTAAAAGCCAGCATAATTTAAATACTAGAAACAACAACAAATTAGTCATGCCATGCTTCAGACTCACAAAGTCCGAAAACAGTTTTTTAGGTACTAGTGTTAGATTTTATAACAAAGTCTCAAAACATATTACCAATTTGCCGGATAGCGAGTTCAAGAACCATGTCAAGTGGGTTTTAATATCTAAAGGCTTTTACTATAGGGTGGATCAATATGTGAACGATTGTGACTTTCGGAAATGACGCCCTCTCTGTGCATCTCTCCCTGTGTTTATGTTATTGTAAAAATATATAACATAAAAAGATAAGCCAGGTTGTTTTCCGAACCGATGGTAGCTTTGACGTTCATAAGTACCTTCTCAGAGCCTAAATTGAATAAAGTATATTTTGATTTGATTGAATTAGTAATAATAAGACTACAGCTAAAATTTAAAAAAAAAACCTAAAATGGATTCAGTTAAAACATGTAAACAAACTAGCAACATCTAAGCAATTTTCATGTTAATAAAGTCATGGGTAAAAGTCAGTTCACCAATAAATTACTAGGAGATCATACACCATAACTTAGAACAAGCAAGATTTTGTATGCCATGAACAAAAAATACAGATAAAAAATGCAAACATGGTAAACTGAAAAAACGATACTTTATTCAACAATGTAACTCCTGTCATAAACACACCAAGTAATCATGTTACATAGAACATTAAAAAAAAATTTTAAACTTTTTATGTCCATTTTGTTTGTAGTACATATATAAAAATTATGAGATGTTAATAAAGTATTTATGAAATTTGTACTGACATTTATAAAATCAATATTCTAACAATTTTTAACTTAAAATATATCTTGTAAGGATTTGTTACATTATCAACATCATCTAAAAATATTGTTGTCAGTAAACAATAGATATAAATATCACATAATATACTTATTTAACTCTTTTCTAGTCTAAGTCTAAGAAATAGTGACAATTATAAAATTATAAGTTGTACTTACTGTGTGTTTATTGATGTTTTGAGCATTTTCGACTGTACATATGAGTTTCTCAGTATCATCAATATTGCATTTTGTATACAAACCATTCTCGAACGTAGACATCGTATTGAATGATATAAATTCATTTATATATGGTTTATAGTTCACAATAAGTCGTAAACATTTTATGAAGAAATTATATACAATAAATAAAATCTGAATATTTTTTTACAGCAAACATAGAAACCACTGGATTTGACAGCAGACCATGAAAAAAGCAATTATATACAGTGTAATTTGTGTAGAAAAAGCATTTGCCAGTGTCACGTATATGGTTGTCTTGTCTATGCCTAGTGAATATTGATATAAAAAAATTATGTATTTTATATACTACATCAATTATCGTACGTTTATTCATCAGTGTACCCTATACTTACTGTTTTGCTTACAGAAACAAAACTGTCGGTAACAGTTGAGAAAAATGCAGATTATAGTTAATATTTTGTGTTCAACCACCTTCGATCAACAATAACTAGATAAAAGGTCACGTACAAAATCGAAGCTAAAAGCCGTCCGCGTAAATATATACTTATGTGTAGCTATTTGTTTACTAAGAAATGGAGAAAAAAAGTTTTAAAACAGTTTTAAGTTCGACCTAATTACAATCATAATACCTAGTAATAAAGTCACAAATGTTCAAAAATAATCTAATGCTTACGATAAAACGAGCAAAGTAATAAATTACTCCCCTCACAAATGAAAAGACAACATAAACAACATTTAGTGTGAATTCAACCTTAACACGTAATGAATAAAGTACGTTTTCCCGTTATTGTGCGTGTTTGTGTCTGGTGAGGCCAAACATTTGTATCACAGGTTTAAAAGTGGTAAATTTGTTCAAAATTTTATTTTATTAGTTAGTTTAAAGCTTAAAATATATCTTATTCAACATGTATTTAGCGAAAGTAAGATACTCCGGCCGTTAAATTGCTTTTTCGGGTATTATTTTTGTATCTTTTGAATACACTGCGGTATGTGAAACGGGCTTACATTAGCTGTGTTTCAAACAAACTAAACAAAATAAGGGCACACATTTCAAGTGAGCTCTTATTTACCGAGACGTATTTTTCGCACCGACATTTTATATAGTTATTGTTGATCAAAATCAACCACGGAATAGAAGTATTTGGCGGGTTTTTTACCTATCATGTAGTGGATTTTATATTTTATTCATAATCTTGAGTTATTTTTTATTTTACTTTTTAAATTGGTTGTGTTTTACGTAATGCAGTTCGGTTATTGTTAATAAGTGAAGTGAATGGAAAATAATATCAGGGACCATGAATTCTGAGACGCCAAAAAAACTCCCTGGAAATTCCACCATCTTGTTGGAACATTGAAATTATTCACACGACACTTATTGTGTAAAATATGTTGTAATCTCCATTGAAACAGAACATTGACACTAGCAAGATTTTCTGCGGAACCAAAACAAGAAGAAGAAAAAGAACCACGTAATAAAGAATAGAGTGTTCGATATTAATTTAAAATTTGTTTTGTTCGAACTGACTACGCTATTGACCTAGTAAGGTCTTATCAGTTTCACCGGACTACCATGGATTTTGATCTTTAGGCTGATCAATACAAGTTGTTTCAAAGAAGAAATCAAATAATGATTACGTTACACATTGTTCGTAAATATTTTTTTAAGGATAATGACCAACTCTAGCAAACACAATAGCAAATTTGAAAATTATACGCAAAAAGTCAATAAAATGGCGATAATGACAGATTTATATAAGAAATATCGAGAATTATATAAAAATAATGTTAGTACTTGTTACAGTACAGTTCTGATTTTAGTTTTAAAAGTAGACATAACTTTTAAAATTAAACGTAGAATTCTTGTAAAGCTGTAAATCATAACACAAAGTTGCGTCGGTGACTCTTAAAGTTATAATGAAAATCACAAAATAGTTATCACAGAATTAATCAACATAACATAATAACATGACACAAGAAAGTCAATATTAAAAGTTTCAGTTGCAAAGTCAGTGTTTGATTTTATCTTACATATTATATTGAACACGCCTCCAAAATACATATATATTTTGTGTTCTGTAAATAAAATTTAACCGATTTTAATATTCAAAGTGATTTATAACATCGAAGTTATTTAGAAACATTATGTACATATATGTTTTATAATTTCGTGAAATAATAAAACGTTTCTTTCATTGCGGATAGATCATAGACAATAATCGATATGTCATTTCCGGTTCTACCGCAACGAGTCGTGAGCGGAGAACTTCACGGGCCTTTCGTCTGCCATAATTATAAATAAGAGTTAGTGAAAAATGTCGCTGATCTCCGCTCGCATCGCCGGCTCCGTGGCCAGGCGCTTGCCAAATGCCGCTTCTCAGGTAAAAAATTTGTAATTAGTGTGATCAACACGAAAAGTTAAAACTGTAACCGGTAATAATTTATCGGAAAATGTCCATACTTATAAACGTTCCTAGTAATTTATATTAGATTGATTTTAGTGGTCTCTACATTATAATCCTTTTCATTATGAATATACTTTATTTATATACTAAACATTTCTATAATTAGGCAACTAAGACATTATTGTGTGTACTGTGGTGTTATGTAATATAATGGTGTAGGGGCGAACATACTTCGATTAGTTCATAATGAATAGTCTTATCATCGAATAGTTAAAATAATGCAAGAAATTAGTATGGTTATATGTAATAATTAAAAATGTAAAAAGTTATGTAAAGATTTTATCTGGAATTTTGGTTGGTTAGGTTTCGAAGGTCGCAGTGCCCGCTGTCACTGTTGCCGCTCGCAATCTCCATGTCACCGGTACGCAAAGGGCAGTCGAAATCTCCACGATCTTGGAGGAGAGGATCCTAGGAGCCGCGCCCAAGGTTAGTTTTGTGTTGTTACATAAACTCATTATGTACTTATAGGTTATCAGAAATCATAATTATAAAAAAGTGCAAATTGTTTTTTTTAAATACTTTTTTATGACCTATTTTTAAAATAATTAATTTACTAATATTTTTATAACTTCAATTGTAGTTGCTTCTACATTATAATGTTATGAAAATGTATAAAAAAATATTGTCAAGTTAATGTGCACATATAATAATTTATAACTATAATAATAATTAATCATTTATATAATTAATAATCATATTTGAATTAACTATACTCTTTTTAATACTTTAATAAATATTGTATATACCGATGTACAGGCTGACCTTGAAGAGACTGGCCGTGTATTGAGCATTGGTGATGGTATCGCCCGTGTGTATGGTCTCAAGAACATCCAGGCTGAGGAGATGGTGGAATTCTCCTCTGGTCTTAAGGTATGTGTATACTTTTCATTTTTTTTTTCTTTTATAGGTGACTATATTAAGTATGATTATTATTGTAAATTGCCAACAAAATATGTAACATTTCAGTTGATATGCAGTGAAAGAAAGTTATTTTAAAACAATTATTCTGTGTAGGTTTCTTCTTTTATCTGAGATATGATTTTTACCCAGTATTTTGGCTCTACCATGTACTCCTCTCTATTTTGCTGGTATTTATATTATAAAACTTATTATTTATTTATAGTTATTAGAAAAACAGCATAATTGCTGATATATCTATATCACACTGTATCAAATTTTTTTGTTGGGTTTTGGTTACTGGATATGTTCACTAATTAAAGTGAGTCTATTCGTTAGGAGCCAGTTATCAAGTCAGTTTTTAAAACCATGTACAGAATTAGCAGATACTATTTCATCAGGCAATCTGTTCCAGTTCAGTACTATTACTGCGGAGATTGTGTACAATTGTTGTGCGTGAAGGTGTTGGACTTATTTTAGTTTCATTTCCTCTCATAGATCTTGTTGTCTCTTAAAATGTACAATCCACATTACTTGTATTTCTATATAAAAAAAAACTAGCAAATTTGACTTTGTATTAGTTAGTAAATAGTAATAGCAAATTTCTATTTCTTTACTAATAGAATAAAATCGGTTGTATAGATTTATATATCTATCTATACTGTTAGCAAGTTTTGAAAAACAATTATTAATTATTAAAAACGGAACTGGCCAATTTAGATATAAACTGTTAAGAATAAATTCTAACAATTATTAATCACTCGTTAAATAACCGACACGACTTTGGACAGAGCTATCGCATGGTATGACGGCCACCGAAAGAGTATGTCAACATGGCAAGAGCTGCTCCTTATATGGGGCGATGCACTATAACTACCCAACATTTTCATTTATTTCCAACAATCATAACATGTCTGTACTTCTCGATTTTCGTGAAAAAAATTGTTGCAGGTGTCCAGGAATGAGTTATAGAATGCATTTCATTCGTTTTTAGAAATGTCTGTCTGTCTGTTTGTATGAACACGCATCACTGTTAAAGAGTACTGTGTTCACAATCAAAACCTCGTATAAGAAAATCATAAAGCATATCCTCGGGAGTAACTTAGCCTTTGTTTCATTAAAGTCGGTCCAATCTATCAAAATTTATTGTAATTTTAATAGCACCGCGACTTAAGTATGACAGAAAAAAGGAGATAAGCAAATGGTTTAAATACGTTCAGATGGTTTTATTAGTCATTTTTTTGTACATCTGGTTACACAGGGACGAAGTCGTGGGCATAGTTAGTACTATAATATATAGTTATATTTTATACTTAATAAATATTAGTGTCTGCAATATGTTCCTTATGCAATAGATTCTGATTGCATGTTAAAAATTTGTTTGTGTAGCTTACCATGACAAGTATGATCCCAACTGAGCTGTATTATTAAAACATTCAAAAGAAGCATGTCAAATGATGAAATTATAATCTATGGTATTACATAATTCGATTATTTGTTTCCTCAGGGTATGGCCCTCAACTTGGAACCCGACAATGTAGGTGTGGTAGTATTCGGTAATGACAAACACATCAAAGAAGGCGACATCGTAAAGCGTACTGGCGCCATTGTCGACGTGCCCGTAGGAGAGCAACTGTTGGGCCGTGTCGTTGATGCTTTGGGTAATGCCATTGATGGCAAGGGTCCCCTCGACACAAAGTTGCGTATGCGAGTCGGAATCAAGGCTCCCGGTATCATTCCCCGTGTGTCTGTACGCGAGCCTATGCAGACTGGTGAGTTATATAATTTAATTATCATGTTTAATTACATTTCCAATCCTATCTTTATCTTTGAGTACCTATCCTATGTTATTATCTTTTCTTTTTTTTATAATATTTAATTAAAATCCTCAATCCTATATGAGTGTTGTAAAAGGAAGAATTTTTATGTGTCAAGTAACTATCCTTAGAAACTAGTAGCTGGTTTCTAAAAATTTTTTTTTATGTTCTTTTCTTGAGAAGTATTGAACAAAGCAATCATTATAGACATCCACCAATTTACTAAATTGCGATGGTTTTGTGAAGGGAGAACAAAAGGATGTGGTATAAGGATGAAACTATTGTACATATTTGTTACTATGTGATTACATAACATAATTTATAAATTTTCAACTTAAAAATCTTTGGTCATTTTCATTAATAATAGGACTTTACTATTTCTGGTACAGTAGCATATATATACTGTATAACTATCATCTTAGTCTTAATATTATATGTCTTAATAATATTAATATGAGCAGACTATAATTATGCAGTGTAGTGGAAGTAGTTATGTAAGGATTCATTATGTAAAGACCACTGTCTTATCTAGTTATGCTGTAAACCGGCAGTGTTGTTCATAAACCATCTTAACACAAGATCTTATAACCCAATCCTTTGGACTAGTGAATTAATATTAACTAACATAAGTTAGAATTGGACTATTCTCAGTTTTCTTGTTATAACCACTGAAAATCAGGTGGAAAAACATCATCTCTCATTACTAATTTTTTAAATATCAGGATAATGCTAACAGTTCTTCATAAAAAAGTAACATTTTGTATATAATTTCTATTAAATCTTCACCAGATTGTATCAAAAATAATACACTTCTGTGCAGGTATCAAGGCTGTAGACTCCCTTGTACCAATTGGTCGTGGTCAGCGTGAATTGATCATTGGAGATCGTCAGACTGGCAAGACTGCGCTCGCCATCGACACCATCATCAACCAGCAGCGTTTCAACAAAGGTGAAGATGAGAAGAAGAAGCTTTACTGCATCTATGTTGCTATCGGACAGAAGAGATCCACTGTCGCCCAGATCGTAAAGAGGCTGACTGATGCTGGTATGTATACTTTGTGGTCAAATTTACTGGAACAAGTTCCTTAAAAAATTGAAGTTAAAAACCTTTAATAAATTACACTTTATAAGACTTAGCCATGAAAATTTAATGAATAATGTAAAAAATGTAAAATTTCAGGTGCCATCAACTACACTATTATTGTATCTGCCACCGCCTCCGACGCTGCTCCTCTGCAGTACTTGGCGCCTTACTCTGGCTGCGCTATGGGAGAGTTCTTCCGTGACAACGGCAAGCATGCTCTCATCATCTACGACGATTTGTCCAAACAGGCCGTCGCTTACCGTCAGGTACTCCTATATATTCCTCCCTTTTAGGTTATTCTTAGCTGTGAAACTTTTTTTTTTTTCATGAATCGCAATACAATCAAATTGAACCCTACTTTCCACACATCACATCATCTTGTTAGTCTCGGAACTAGGAATCTCTAGTTATCCTAATATCATCCCCAACGGTACCACCAAAACTATTCTTAATATGAAAACTAAAACATTTGTTTTATTTATACTGTAATGCAGAAGTCTGAACACATGTAATCTCCACAGATGTCTCTCCTGTTGCGTCGTCCCCCGGGTCGTGAGGCCTACCCCGGTGATGTATTCTACCTCCACTCTCGTCTTCTTGAACGTGCGGCTAAGATGTAAGTTTACTTCTTCGACTTAGTTAAGTAAAAATAAGCTGTTCGCCTTTTAATCTTGTAGTAGTAATGTTGGGAAAATAATATTAAAACCATAATATAAATTAAAAATATATAAGAATGATTATTTATCCCACAGGTCCGACAAAATGGGAGGTGGCTCCCTGACTGCTCTGCCCGTCATTGAGACTCAGGCGGGAGATGTGTCTGCTTACATTCCCACTAACGTGATTTCCATTACCGATGGACAAATCTTCTTGGAGACTGAGCTCTTCTACAAGGGTATCCGGCCAGCCATTAACGTCGGTCTGTCTGTGTCGCGTGTAGGATCGGCTGCTCAGACCAAAGCCATGAAGCAGGTAAAGTACTAATGCGTATTTAAAATTGTAGTACAAAATTAAAATCCCCCTGACATTCAAAATGATTTGTGATTGTTGTCATACCCTAGCTTTGGAGCTAAATTTTGATGCAATTGTTATATTCTACAAAAAATATGTTTAGTATGTGGACTATAAGGACGTGGAAGTTAATTATATGGACTGATTTATGCCAAGCGTTTACTATAATTTATAATAGACTCATTGTACTGGTTCTCCTGTAGGTGGCTGGTTCCATGAAGCTTGAGTTGGCTCAATACCGTGAGGTAGCTGCCTTCGCTCAGTTTGGTTCTGACTTGGATGCCGCCACTCAGCAGCTGCTTAACCGTGGCATGCGTCTCACTGAGCTTCTCAAGCAGGGACAGTATGTGCCAATGGCCATTGAGGAACAGGTAATGATTTCTTACTGAGAATAAAATATTTAATCCAAGTGGCATAGCAAAATACATAATTTTTTTATTGATTTGTAAATTGATAATCATTCATCTTTAAAGTTATTACATATAACAGAATATTTTGAAGTTTTCTAAACCAAATCTACGTTAATGTAGAATGTTTTAAATGAATAAGGATCATCAGGATATCAATGTAAACATCTTTTATTCTTTTTATGTTTTTAGTTTTTCTGTTATTAAAAAATAATCTTAATTATCACACACTAGCCTATACCCGCGACTTCGTTCGCGTGTAATAGTTACTTTGGGCTTAAGCTAACACTTAGCGGAAGTTCCCAAGAGGAAAAAGTACCCCGATTTTTAAACATTCTTCATTGGTGCTCCGCTCCTATTGGCTTTAGCGTAATGATATATAGCCTATAACCTTTCTTGATAAATAAGCTATATAACAGTGAAAGAATTTTTCAAATCGGACCAGTAGTTACTGAGATTACCCCCTACAATATAACAAACTCACAAACTTTACCTCTTTATAATATAGATAACATTTCTTGCACAATCTATCCATACCTTTGATCTCTTTTACCATGTTTTTCCGCCTCTATAGTTAACATTCTTTGTCGTCTTGTTTAATCACACCTAATAATACTCATTTCATGTCAAACTTACCCTATTTACCCTCGCAAATGTGCAAGTATTTCTTTGATATACTCGTATTAATTAGGAAGGACTTAATCTAAAGAATACTTTAATATTATAGGTTGCCATCATCTACTGTGGTGTACGTGGTCACCTCGACAAATTGGACCCCGCAAAGATCACCGCCTTCGAAAAGGAATTCACTCAGCACATTAAGACTAGCCACCAGGGCCTGTTGGCCACAATCGCCAAGGACGGTCAGATCACCCCCGAGTCTGATGCTTCCCTCAAGAAGATCGTCACAGACTTCATTGCCACCTTCCAGTCACAGTAAAAACCTAGTTTATTCAAGGGTGGTTGCAATCTGCAGCATTTAGGATAAATATAATTCAATCTAATGGTCTTATGTCAAAAGTTGTAAAATGGTCTGCTGATAAAAGAGTGTAGCAATAGCATGCTCTTCTATTTGCAGACTTGTAGTGTAACAATCGTATGGACTGCGTTGAATGTTAATACAATCATGGAATGTATTTATATCGAAAGTCAGGTGGTTATCTATTAAAAAATGTGTATTAAAATATATTGTTTTATTCTAAATATGTACATAAAAAAATGTTTAATGGTGTTTTTCTAACCATCCTAAACTAAAGCACACGGTTTAATCAAATATGGATATTTCGCAATAAAAATAATTTTACTTTTTTTTAGACAATCGTCTAAATTTCAGTGAAGGAAAAATGTAAATCCATATTTTTCTATTACTATATTTTAAAATCGAAATACCAAAATAATTAGTACCAGATAGTAAAAGGAAATACTCTAATAATCTAAACCGCAGATGCATTTAGCACCTTTTTGTAAATTAAAAACTTGTATTTGAGATTTCCATACTTTATCCATGCACGGCCGTAGCTAGAGGGAGCATTGTGGGGCAATGGCGTACCTTGAGATCACAATGGTCTACCTTAAAAATACCAAAAAGTAAGATAAATTATAATTAAATTGTTTGTTCATAGTTTGAGATAAAAAAAAATTGTAGCGATAGGTATCTAAACTTTTCCGAACATACTACAGCTTGTGACATTCGAGGGCAGATCAATTATGATTTTTTTTTATATCTCAAATTCGACTCCAGCTACAATCCTGTAACCATGTCCATGTTTAATGGGTTTGCTGTGAAATCATTTTAAATAATACATATTTAAATTTTGTAGTTAATACAATGTTATGGAACCAAGAAATTTATGAGTAAATTCCTTGCATGGAACTTATTGCCAATTATTGATACAATAATAAACGTTTAGCAGAGTAAGTACCCAAACACTTTAGGTGCATTTTTTTCAAATCAAATCAAAAATACTTTATTCAGTTTAGGCCCTAATAAGGCGCTTATGAACGTCAAAACTACCACCGGTTCGGAAAACAACCCAGTCACCGAGAAGAACCGGCAAGAAACTCAATTGGGTACATCTTTTTAACATATATATATATATTTCAAATACATTATACGTTACAATACCGTTTTTAGTGGATGCACAGAGAGGAGTCAATTCCAGACGTCATCACCGTTCACGTATTGATCCACTCTATAGTAGCCTTTCGACACTAAAACCCGCTTGACATGGTGCTTAAATTTACAGTCCGGCAAATCGGTAATATGTTTTGGGACTTTATTGTAAAACCTAACACTATTACCTAAGAAACTATTACTGGTTTTGCTAAGTCTGAAACATGGGACGACCAGTTTGTCACAGTTTCTAGTATTTAGATCATGCCGGTCTTTTACAAAATGCAGATTTTCAAAGTTTATGCGGACATACATTAAATTATCAAGAATGTATTGGGAGGGTAGAGTTAAGATACCGAATTCCTGGAACTTCGTTTTTAATGATTCGCGAGGTCCCATATTATATATTGCTCGAACTGCCCGTTTTTGTAATAAAAATATGGTGTCTACCTCAGCAGCCGTCCCCCACAGCAGAATACCATAAGACATTAGGCTATGGAAGTAAGCGAAGTAGACTAACCTAGCAGTGGCAATATCTGTAAGCTGGCGAATTTTACGTATTGCGTATGCAGCCGAACTTAATCTGTTAGCTAATTTTTTAATATGAGGGCCCCATTGTAATTTAGAATCTAGTGTGATTCCCAAGAATACAGCATTGTCAACTAACCCTACCAAATTCCCTTCGATCTTGATTCTACTATTAACCTGTCTAACATTTGGTAAAAGGTGAATCTCATACATTTCGTTTTATCTGTATTTAGCAATAAGTTATTTAACGCAAATCAATGACAAATTTCATTTAATGTATTATTCAGATGCCCAACCTCTGAATCTATCCGTTTAACTTTAAATATAAGTGAAGTATCATCTGCAAAAAGCACCATGTCAGCACAGTTATTAACCATTGGCGGCAGATCATTTATATATATTAAAAACAAAAACGGCCCTAAATTAGAGCCCTGAGGGACACCAATTCGCGCAAAAGATCCCGCAGACGTTACCCCATGTATGCTAACTTTCTGACAACGATCTTGTAAATAAGAGACTAGAAGGTCGAGAGAAGATTCACAAACACCATAGTGTTTCAATAACTGTCCTGTGCAATAAATCCTGCTAAATACAAAGTGAAATTTGTTCAGGACACCCAATATGTAGAGTGCTTCAGTTTAAAACTAGGATAGGTCACTTAAGTTTCATGTAAATAAATAAATGTGATTTGAGTTACTTTCTTATTGCATGAGTTTCATTTTAAAAACATGAAAGTTTGGAGCAGTTGATACGTGTGAAACTTGGTTCAAATAATGGTTTTGTTACTACAGTAACCGACATATTCTGCTACGGTAAATTCAGTTTGACCAGAGTCTGAGGCCATCACTTAAACTGGTTTATTAGCACGGAAGAAAGAGAAGAGTATTCTTTATTCCGTGTTATCAGCCATTAATTTGTTGACGTAGTAACGAAGAAAAGTAGATTTTTCTTATTCTTATATCATACACTATTGTTTTGTTGTTATCTAGAAATTAAAAATATATATATTTAAAAGTGATAGGTTACATTATGTTACATGATATACACAATTTGTTAAAGCTACTGTATAGAGCATAAGTCCCCTATTTTTTTTTCATATAGACCACTAATCATGTTTTTCGGTTATATTTAGACTCTTACCTGATATTGATTTTGTTGCCAATTCGTTAACTTTAAATATACTTTGAAAAGGTGGTCTTATCATTTATGTTTATAGATATGTCTACATATTATAAATTATCATTATTTAGGAAAGACATTATGTGTAATATATTTATTGATTCTTTAATGGAAAATCTAAATTAAATCCACGACCTGCTTAAATGAGATCGCTACTATTAAACATTATTTGCATTTCACGGACCCCCAATTTTATTCGTTAGTTTAGACCCCTTTGCTAGTCTTCATAGACCAATGGGGTCGATATAGACCACTTTGGTAATCACAGGAATAGAGAAATTCATCAATGAAGTATAGAAATTTGGGACATATATATATCAAATATACCTCATAATAGCGATGATTCTTCAACAGTGTTGGGCTTTGATTTATCCCTCGGGAGCAGTACTTTTTTGTATATGTAAGGTACGGTTATATTTCCGTGAAAACGAGTATGCAGAATTTTCTCATAATCAGTTAAGTATTTAGGCGTGATAACAATACAAATAAACAAAGTCACATTCGCATGTATAATATTAGCATGAATGAAAATTCGTATTGTAAAATCAATCTAGAATAAATCAAAATAGTTTAGTTTTTAGTATAAAATGTAACAAATACAATGTATAGTTGGAGCTTTTGACGGGATCTTAATCTGTCATGTAGTGGATTTTATTTATAATCTTGTGTTATTTGACTCTATATTTTGTAAAATTGGTAGTGGTTTACGTAATATAGTTCAGTTATTGTGAATAAGTGAAGTGAATAGAAAATGATACCATGGATCATAAATTCTGAAAAGCCACAAAAATTCCCTGGAAAGTTTTAACAAGAGAGCCACCATCTTGTTGGAACATTAACATGAACTTAACATTGACATTGAAATAATCACTCGACTATTGGAATATGAATAACTACTCGACAATGGCAGTAATAATCTGGACGATTGGTTGACAAAATTAAAGTAAGATATATAAATAAATATATAGTTACTTGACATCACTAGTTACATATATCAAATTGATACTTGACAGCTGTCAGGAACATTTTCTGCATTTTCTAGCGTGGCGGCTTCACTTTACAATATTCAAAACAATATATGAATTATAGATGTTTGTATTTTGAAAATTAGATGTGATACTATTCTAATGAGCAGTACATAAATATAATCAAAAATCAAAGAATAATAATATATTTATCTTATAGATATGTAAAATGGATTTTTTTGAACGAGCGCACATTGTTCAGAAAAATCCTGCGAAGGAAGACATTAAATCAGAGGAGAGCGTGAAAAAGCAATTAAAACAAATGCTTCATGGTTATAAACATAGCGACAATAAGCTCATCAAAGAGGCAAGTTGTGGAAATCAGGAGCACGAGGATTTAGTTGGTAATTTCGACGATTCGTCGTCTGTTAGTGGTTTCTCAGATCTAAATCTCACTGATTCTAGTACGGATGGAGATATAAGTCAAGAATTTCCGACAGAAAATAGTACTCGTTCCAATAACATAGAAGAAACAAATTCGAATAGTTTAGCAAGTATTGAGGAATTCAGTTCAGAGGCAGAGAGTTTCAAAGTTGATTTAGCTTCTATACCGGAAGATGACGAGGATATTTACTCCGATGATGCACAATTTAACAATTCAAACAGTGATAGTGAACTTTTTCCATTTTGTGATCTAGAACAAACAACTTCTAGTGAATTGGCAAGTTCAGATTCAGAATTTGACAAAGATGGTGATTTAGCATTGACAATATTAAAAAAATTGGGTAAGAAAGAAGGTAATATTAGTAAAGGTGGGAAAAGAAAATTTGATAAGATTTTAAAGGACAGTAATGTTATAGATACACCATTACAATTACACAACTCTATTACTGATAAAAATGATTCTAATATTGAAACATTAAATATATCACACAAATCTTGTGTTAAACCAGTTTTAGAAAATACTAATTCTGATGATAGTCTTAGTATTAGTCAAGATGGTTCGATGATTTCCTCCCCATTTATTTCATTAACAGCTAGACATATGCCGGATCAAAGCTTAAGTGAAATTCTGGGAGAATATAAATACCCTACAGTTAGAAACTTGCCATGCGATAAACATAATGTTATTGATTCAAGTTTGTTCTCCACAAAGAGTGTTGACTCAGCTGAAATAAATGTAGAAGATGATATGGACAGTTTGATACCAGAATTAGGCGAAGAACCAACCTTAGAAGACTTGGAGATGGATATAGAAGCAGATTTAAGTTTACAAAAAACAAATGAAGATACTACTATTGTCTGTGATGACAAAATACAATCTGAAGAATTATTAACAGACATACAAAATTCTGTGCAGTCTGTGGACCTTGTAAACCCGCAAGCAGATCCGATAAACCCTGTTAAAGTTTATTATGGGAAAAGTAATTGCATTTTCGTACTGAAACATCCTTCTAAAATTTATATTCATGGCAAAGTAAGAATAAAACTTATAGGTGGTTCAGCTGAAGCATATGGGTACACATTAAAAAATGATTATTGTGATCTGTATGCTCCTAATTATAATTGCACACAATACATTAAAACATTGGAGTCTCATAATTCATATTATGGATTGTTTGGAAAGTTAACATCATCTGGGCTTTCGGTGAAAGATGCAGAAGAAATAGTAACAGTACTTGGTGATAATGATACTGTTATTACAATGTCTGCGTTGAGTTGTCCGAAGATGGATTTTGTCGAACATAATTTTAAAAGTGCAGATTTGTTTTCAAGGAATAATAAAAAAGTTGACAATTGTTTTAGGCAGGCATCAGAAATTTTGGGTTGTAATTTATATCTGATGCCTACATTTAGATTTTATGAGGTGAATTCTAGTTGGGAACATATTGTTAATTGTAGACATGGTTAGTATAATTTTCTCATTACTATATATTTTTTAATTTTTGTTAATACAATAAATTTAAAAATAATAGATCTACAAGGTTCTTTACAAAGCAAAAAAGCACTATTCAAAAATTTATTGTTTTTTGAGATATAATTGAAATGACTCACATATCTCTTATCTTTAATTAATGACTTTCTCTATTCAGAGGTTTTTTTTATAACACAATTTAAAATCCATACCATTTGTAATTTTATATTCACCCTACCTTCAGCCTGCAATTTCATCTAAGTGGAATAGTTACAGTTTACACAATGCATGCAGTGGATGCTCTCGAAAAGAGAAAAACTACTTTGAAACATTTTCTATTGGTGTTCCACTCCTATTGCTCTTAGCGTGATGATATATAGCCTTCCTCGATAAATGGGCTATCTAACACAGAAAGAATTTTCCAAATCAGACCAGTAGTTCTTGAGATAAGTGCATTCAAGAAAACTCTTCAGCTTTATAATATTAGTATAGAGTATAGATGTATATAAGTCTTTCCTGACAGAAATACATATTATAATACAGAATTGGTTTTTTTCTAACTTTTATGTCATATAGCGCCATCTCGTAATTTTTTTCTGGTAGGTACTTACATTGGGAAAAAAATAGTAAGTTTTTTTTTTCGATCTGACTATGATATTGACCTAGCAAGGTCTTAACAGCTTCACCGGACTATTTGTGAGATGGTGCTATATGACACTGTTTGAATATGTTCAGGTTACATCCAGTAGCAATAATGGAATTTTGTGTTAAGCAAGCAAGTAAAACTTAGTCACCTAGAGATTTTAATGTAATTAAAGAGTACATATGTTAATTCTTCATATTAATATATTTTTTTTTATTTTCTAGGTAATGAGAGCAGAACAATATTGTGTGGTGGCAAAGGATTAGGAAAGTCTACTTTTTTGCGATACTATGTGAACAAATTATTGGCTAATGGACCAGTCTTGGTGATAGATTTGGACCCTGGTCAGGCTGAGTTTACAGTAGCAGGGCATGTGTCAGCTACTGTGGTAACAAAACCATTACTTGGACCAAGTTTCACTCATTTGGCTACTCCAGACTTGTATGTGTTTTATAATGTAGCAGAAACAAATAAAAATGTAGTTTTATCCATATTATTAATTGCTGTGAATATTATTTGTGTTAGGCAAATGTTTTAAGTGTGAAATAGCTGCACTGACCTACACTTAGTCATAAATTGAAGTACTAGATGGAGTTAGTTGTGAACAAAATTAATGTTTATATATCGCAAAATTATTTAAAAAAAATGTGTAGTAAATTTGTGTTCAGTTTCTTTTCTTATGAACTTTTTATATTGTAATAGTAAATACTATTATAATCAATATTATTACACCTTACTTCTATTTTGAATTTTGCATGCCAAATTGCCATAGTATTATTAAAAATAATAATAGCTATATGTATAAAATGTGGAGCCTTATGTATCTATGATATAATTCATCATAAGTTCTAAATTCACTTGTAATCTCTCAATAATGTGCAACTGCTTTAAATAGTTCTGTTATTTCTAGAGTCTTCCTTTAGGAAGGTGTCTAATATACTTGAATAATTTTTATTTTGATATGCTATAGACCTCAGTCACTTAAGTTACTAACTTGGTCCCCCCTTTCAATGTCCAATTGTAGTGCTTTTGTTCCATAACAAATATTCTTTTAATGCTTATTCTTTAACCGTAATGTCATGTTCTTATTATGTATATGTTCTTATGTATTTAATTGCATTCTTAGAACACACCTTAATGAAGAACATACCAAGGAGTATTTACTTATAGAATATATTTAAATAAAAATCCAAAGGTTTAAAGTTAATAAAGGTCCAAATTTATTTAAATAATAATGATTATAACTGGCCACATGGCCAAATGGCATCGTTTTTGTTTTTAGAAATATATATATAAAAAAAAAATTCGAAAATTTTTGGAGTTTAGTGTATCAAAATCTCAAAACAATTGGTGAACTTTCTGAGTTTTCAGATTTTGAATAAAGAGACTTTTCAATTTATATTTAATTTGCTATTGTTGTCTATTACCAGAATCACTCCATAGTATAAAACAAAGTCGCTTTCTCTGTCCCTATGTATGCTTAAATCTTTAAAACTACGCAACAGATTTTACGCCGTTTTTTTTAATAGGTAGAGTGATTGAAGAGGAAGGATTATATGTATAATAACATTCATTAAATAGTGGAGAAATACTGTTATTTTTGAGGTTTCTAATGTGATGTCGTAAATAATTACATAACCGATTCGATGTAGACGAAGTTGCACTGGTCAGCTAGTAAATCTATAAAAGGTGTTATCTGAAATAACAGATCTTTAAGCAGAATATATAGTTATAGAACTGTTAGCTTTCGGGCTACTGAATTCTAGAAAAATTCAGCAAAGTAATATTAATCAAAAATGCTTAAGTTACAAAATATTGTTTCAGAATGCTGAACATTGGCATGATAAGTACAATGGATAATCCGACACGTTATGTCAACGCTGTTGCTGAAATAGTTGCTCACTGCCATAATCATACAAAATTCAAGTCAATGCCCTGGATCATCAATACCATGGGAATGACAAACAATATGGGACTGAAATTCATAACGCTAATTATATCGCTCGTTCAACCGACTTTTGTACTGCAGATTGACAATAAAAAAAAGGGTTTTGGAACCGAATTGCATCCAGATATAGTGAGGATACTTGTAAATGATTTTAAGAGAGATAGATTATTCAAGGATGTGATAAACACTGATCTCAGATACAAGTTCTTTATATATAATTGTGAAGATAGTGATGTGAAGAGTATGGCATTAGCGCCGAGGGATGAAAGATATTTAAATTTTCTAGCCTATTTTGGAGAACTAATGAATGTGCATAAAGGTCCAGGATTGCTGGGTATCGTCCCTTATGAGTAAGTTTCATTGATTATTTCCTAATATCACTTGAACTATTTAATACATTTTAAGTACCTGTTTTGTTTTTGACTAAACTGGTGTAAATGATGCTCATCTTTATGTATAATTTTTCTAATTGTTAGCTGATACCCGGACATCATCGTCGTAGTTTATTATCTTAACGATCGATATATCTTATGAAAAAAAAAAAACCGGAAAGAAATTGAAAGCAAAATGTTTCTAATTTTTTTTTTCGTACATTACTACGCTATAGTCCTTGCAAGGTTTTTACAGCTTCACCGGACTATCAAAATGTCTTTAGTCATTTGCAGTATTTACAAAACCATAGTGTCTAAAAACTAGTCGCCGTTATTTATAGACTGTACTATACATTCCATCAGGTACCGTGCAGTCATATTGACGAACCAGTAAAAAAAAAAGCTATAATAACTTTGTATTAAATGAAGATGTTGTAATATATTTTTAAAGGAAGGCCAAGTGGTGTAAGTTGTGAAACTTAAAATGTAGTCCAAAACTATTCAGCACTTTTTGCGTGATGCACGCACAATTGCAAGACTCATTTTATTTATATAAGAAACTAGCGGGCCCGGCAGACGTTGTCCCGCCCTGATTAAAAATAAATCCTTGACAAATTATATACCAAAACGTTCCTCATGATTTACTTTATCACACTGGTGAAAACCACATAAAAATCCGTTCAGTAGTTTTTGAGTTTATCGCGAACAGACAGACGTGGTGGGGGACTATGTTTTATAATATAATGATAGACGCTTCCCCGATTTTAAAGCTAGAAAAGAAATATATAGTAATAGAAACAACATTATTAGTACGTAACAGACTTCTAAAATTGTAACATTTACGTAATTTTGCATGATATTCTGTTCAGATGTTAACTTTCATTGAATATTAATTTAATTTAACGGTTTCCTATAAAAATGCAAAGGATTCATGTGCTGTTTCCGGTGACATGTGAGCAATTAGCATTGACTGCCATCTTTGGTGCGTTATCGCGTCAGGCGCTCGGTTCATACAGTGACGCTACTTATAAATGTATAAATTTGTTAATCACATAAAGTAAATACAAAATCGTTTGGAACTCGTTTAAGAATTTGAATGATTACATTTTTGGTAGTAAAACATGATATCCACTGTAGGTATATGAATAAAATTCTACTAATACATAAATTAAGTTTTAGTTTACATAATATCGAATAAGAAAATATTTAAGTTATAATAAAATAAAATATAATATTTAATTTAATACTTAAAAAATCTTAATTTACTATGTGGTAGGAGAGGATCGTGTCTGACTACATCGCGAACTCCATATACTTATTATAACATTTGTCTTAGTGGTTGGTATTGGTGGGTTCTGGCATTATTCTGTGTATATTTTGTATCACTCGAGGTAGTAGGAAAGAATCTGTACGATGTTAAACCTGTCACAATGATTCCCTATGGTTTATCAAATCTCGGGATGAGTTAATGTTTTTTTTATGACAAAAGGTGGCAAACGAACAGTTGGATCACCTGGTGTTAAGTGATCACCACCGTCCATAGACACTAGCAATACCAGGGGAGTCGCAAGTGCGTTGCCAGCCTGTGTATGGGGGAGTTGAAAGGAAAAAGGGGGAGAGGTAGGGAAAAGAAAAAGGGGAAGGGGAAAGGAGATGGGCCTCCGGCGCTCTCACTGAACGAACGAAACGCAACAATGCAAGCACTGTTACTTCACGTCGGTGTTCTGTTAGAGGGTGGTATTTGCCCAGGCAAGCAATAACAAAAATAAATTCTTTCTGATGGAGAATAAAACAATAAAGGATATGTTATTGTTTTACTCTCCATCAGAAAGAATTTATTTTTGTTATTGTATTTTTTCTACGGATATAATATAAGGGAATATCAGAAAATGGTATATATATTTTTTCCTTGCCATTCATTCTGAGGGAGCAAAAAGTATTCGTACAGTCAGCTTTTTTCCCGGAAAAGACTAGAAATTTACGTTGGATATGAATATTCAATATTTTGTAGGGTATCATTTTGCCCCTATGACAGCTTCCCATCGCCTGGGCATATATCCAACGAGCGTGGTATACAGGAGGTGGGAATTCGGTCCCATTCTTCCTGAAGAGCCTTCTTGAGATCAGTTTTGTTAGAGATATGTTTTTTCCTGATCTTTGTTTCCAAGTGGCCCCATAAATGTTCGATAGGGTTCAGATCGGGAAACTAGGGTGGTGTTTTGGCACGTTATAAAGAAGCCACAACTTTGTATTATGAGCGTATGCTTAGGATCCTTATCCTGTTGGAAAATGAAGTTATTTCCTAGGCTAGGCCAAGCTTGGCAGCACTGGCATGAAGGATTTCCTTCAAAAAATTTATGTACATTTTTGTTATTGAATTTTTTCTACGGATATAAGGGAAAATCAGAAAATGACATGTATTTTTTTTGCTTGTCCGAACTTCATAAAACCCGAAATAATGCCGATTTCCAGTGAAAATGCTAATGTGTACGAATACTTTCTGAGCACAGTGTATATATATATTTACATACATACATATTTGGTTTTTATCAATTAATTACTTTGGTGATGAATCCTGGTTCGGTGATAACTAAGCTCGACGTCACTTCGAAAGATATAGTATTGAATATTATGTAGCTTTCAGTGAAGGGTATTGCCGTGATGAGACTATCACCATAATGAACTCCTCGCGTGTTTAGTTGTCATCTTGAAAGATTTATAGATGTATTTTGGCAAGCATTTGTAGTTTTGTATTTAACATCAGGGTTTACAGGCAATATTTTTGGTCAGAGGTTAGAAAAAAAATGTCATCGAAAATTTATATAAAAAAAAAATGGAATAACTATCAATAAATGCTACGTGGTAGGGCTTTCTCTAAGTCCATCTGTGTAGCTACCGCTCTCAAATCGAAACTTTGTCGCCAAGTATCTGTTAGTGTATTCCGGCAGCTGCACGAAGGAGCCAGTCCTCTAGGTTTTTTTTACCGTACCACATTGTCATAAATCAGATGACGTCATGATCAAACGTTACTAAAACTTTTAGTATAAAAAAAAATTGGTCACAATGAAATCGTTGATTTATCGCAATTAATGTAGTCACTGTATGTACTGAGTAATAACTTGTAAGATAATATTTGACTCCTGGAATAGTATGATTCACGCGAGCGCCCAACAATACACAATTAATCAATTCAATGCTTCCGAGCTCAATTGCTATCGTTAGTTGTTTCGAAAAACTCGAGACGTTAGACTTTATGAAGATTAAACATACATTGTTGAGTATAAAGCATGAAACATCAAATAGCACTTACGATTGCTTTGTTAATTACAATTGAATGGACTCTCCCTTTTAATCATCTTATAACTTCAACTTTCTACGGCTAGTTTGAATAACTTTATAGCATGAATTCTTTTGAGTGTTTTTCTGTGTCTATAATAATACATTTTGAATTATCTTGCTAAGGGGTGCTTAAAGCATACCTTGCAGGAGTTGCGAATATCAACTTTTTCAAAAATCATGAATATTATACAACTAGCGGGCACTGCAGACGTCGTCCCGCCCTGATTATAAAAAAAATCCTTGACAAATTACACCAAAACGTTCCTCATGAATCACTTTATCCACTGGTGAAAACCGCATAAAGATCCGTTTAGTAGTTTTCGAGTTTATCGCGAACAGACAGACGCGGTAGGGGGCTTTGTTTTATACTATGTAATGATTTAATAATAGTTTGCTAGACGGGTCAGAGTTTAAAACTTTGATGCACGTATATTGATTTGTACCTCGGGTTAAAACTGTCAGCACTTCGGTAAATTTTTTGTCGCAGATATATACGATTATTTTTTTACAAAGGCATACGTAGTATTTCTGTTTGGCAAATTAAATATATTGACTGCAGTTTTCGTTAGTGAATTAAAAAAAAATTATCGATAAATATTTTTATTTGCTTCATTAAAAGTTCGTATCCGTATTTTGTTTTCATGAAAACGGCATTATCGATATTAAGTTACCTATGCTAAACTTTATTATTACTTCTTAGCTTAGCTTCCATAAGCGTAATGATATTTTTTCTAAATAAATCTATGACAGTTTATTGTCTACTAGTAAATCTTGTCAAAATCGGTTCAGCCACTTTAAAGATTAGTTCGGACAAATAACCAGACACTACAATTTTATTTATATGTATATTATACTGGATGCTTATAAATTTGCTAATTTGTAAAGATGTAAAATATGTTTAATTAAGCAGATAGATGACCGCCTGAGAAAGACTTAAAAATAACTTCATTCTAAATATAATTAGATTTTTGCAGGATAACAAAGGAATTTATTATATCCAGACCTCTTTGCGTTCATAATAATAATAATAATTAACAAAAATCTAGTTGGTAATATAATCATAACAATTCATTTGCGATTGCAGAGTGAAGCTCGGCGATCCTAATATTGCGATCAATGTGAAAATACCAAAAAATGCAATAACCAAGGTGATCAATGGTAAAATAATAGCACTGTGTCAACTATCAACATTAGATAAGGGAAAAGTGTTTGTTTTGGGAGATAATGCCGTACGCTGTCTTGGGCACGGTAACTAACTTTTATATATTTTAATCATATATCAGAAAAAGTTTATTATAAATCTATTTTGAAATATTAAAAACCATTTGTATCAAAATGTATCTATATACAGACATTAATGAGTTACAACAGTTGATTCACTTGCACATTAATGTTTTTCCCATATGACTCAGTAATGATGTAACGAGAATAAAGATATATACATATAGAAGTTAAAATTTATATCAAATATTTTATCAATGCCGCTGCAATAAAAGAATGATTAAATTTGATAAGTATTAATGTATTGTGCTAATGCTTATAGAGTGTGAATCTTTGCAGGTCTTGTACGAAGTGTTGACTTTGAAGAAGGAATATTATATATTGTAACTCCAGTACCCACTGATACACTTGTATTGGTAAACACATTGGTGTATGCAGATTGGGTGCCAGAGCTGATAGGAGAGGAAAGGCGTTTACCAGACGGCACAGTGGTCCCATACAGAGCAGCTTCTGTTAACTACAAACAGAAGCAACTCATGTTCGCACCGCGCCGACGGTTTAATCCGCTGCAGTTATTAAAGAGTAAAGGGATTCCTAAATTGAAACCTTCAGTTATTTGTTAATAAATTTGTAATTGGAGTAAATCCAAAATAATAATCTTAAATTATAAAAGGAAGTCTAATAATAATAATGTTAATTCATGTATATTTGAAAGATAATTTTGTACTTACAACACTAATAAAACATAACATAGATGTTTAACTTAATTTTTTTTTTCCCCATTCCTGACACCTTTTGATTCATAAATGATATATAATTAATTATTTATAAAATCCAAAGAGTCCCTACAAAAGAACATTAAACATGGGGTTGATTTATTTGTAATATATTATTAAGAAGTTAAAATTTCACACAATAGATTACAATATACTGGCATACAGAAACAGAATGGACGTCTCAGACGAGTCTAGCTGACAGGCACTTAGCTGAGTGTGGGGCTCACCCTTCATGTCAATTAAACATCCTACACAAATTTATACATCACTATTTTATTGAAAAATTAAAATACAAAATATCAAACTAAACAAGTCTCAGTGAGACTACACGGTCCAGGAATAATCTATAATGATGATGAAATGCTAAATCCATTATATAACATATTATTATAGCATGAAAAATTTCAAATGGACCTCGGAAAGGGGAAGTCCACGATCACCCCTGACTATATATTATGTTAAGGCATTTACGCTTATTCTTTATAGATAATCTATAAAATATACAAGTACCAATTGTGAAAGTGTAGCCACACGAATACTGAGTAGGTGTGCGAGCAACGCGGGCCGCGACATCGCGTCAGCTGTCAGTATCGGAAGGAAGCACTGTGTGGCCGACGTCGCGACTGCTGCATAGTCCGAGTCGTTTCAAACTTAAGTTGTCTGGCTGTATGCGAACGATTCATAAATCAGAGTTCTCCCGATACCGGCACACTTACAGCAGAGAACACCTAGTCTTCTTCTTCTTTTTAACCTGTAACGCGGCGCGGGTCGCCGTCTCGAACACCTCGCGCACACCTTCCTTGCTTTTAGCTGAACACTCCAGATATGCGAACGCGTTAATCTTTTCGGCCATAGCGCGGCCTTCCTGCGGCTTCACTGGTTCCTGTTTCATTTTGCGGAGCTCGTTGATAGTGGCCGGATCATTGCGCAGGTCCTTTTTGTTGCCGACCAGGATGATCGGAACATTGGGACAAAAGTGTTTCACCTCCGGGGTCCACTTCTCCGGGATGTTCTCGAGCGAGTCAGGCGAGTCCACCGAGAAGCACATCAGGATTACGTCTGTGTCAGGGTACGACAACGGCCGCAGCCGGTCGTAGTCTTCCTGTCCGGCCGTATCCCATAACGCTAGTTCTACCTGCTTCCCATCCACCTCGATGTCGGCTACGTAGTTCTCAAACACTGTCGGCACGTATACTTCCGGGAACTGATCCTTACTGAACACGATAAGCAGGCATGTTTTACCACACGCACCGTCACCGACGATTACTAATTTTTTGCGGATTGCAGCCATTGGTCCTGTAAAACAATACAACGCAAATAATTATGATGTCTGGCGTCAACGCCTTTCATGACTTATAAATATGGCCGCCGTATAGGATTATGGGTAGGGAGTAGTCTGACAAGCCCTCAAATGTGAATAAGCACCTGAACTAGCGGAAGAAGAGCAGCACCACATAGTACCCTCACATGCGAGGGTGTTATTTATTAATTTTGTAGCTACCTGAAGATTCTGGCTAATTTCTGCGAAATATTGGCTTATCGACACTTTTCAATCGTCTTTACTCATCACAAGCACTTTCGTTCAAAGTTATGAATGTTGCTATACTCGAAAATTGAATGGCTACTGTAAACATGAACACTACTTGAATAAAAAAAAAAGAATCAATTATTAGTGTGAACGGTAAATATTACCGAGGCTAAGTAAGTCAAGTTGTAGAAACCAACACTGAATTTATACTTTATTTTTATGTAAAATATTTTTTATTTTAATTCTAATTACATCTATTGCCAATTCAAAAATTCAATGTCATTTTCTGTGTTTTGATCTGTGGTTGAATTACATTTGGATACACAACATAATGTTGAGAGACAGAAAAACAATAATGTTGTCGCGAAGTTGAAGTACGTCGCGAGGCCAAAGTTGCCATAACGTGCAATTTAGCATGACTTCGTGTTAATTTTTGACATCACAATTTTAAATATACAAACTATCACGGTACCGATCCATATCGTATATGAATACGGTAAACGGATATGGGAAAATAACTTTATAAAATAAATACTTTTCTTACAGTAAATTATGACACTTAAAATTATTTGGGATGATTATATATTTAAAAATTTAATTTGTGTTTCACTTTCTTGATTGAAATTGTAGTATTTTTATATAGTAAAGTACAATATTGACGGATTATTCCTATAAAGTAAATAATACGTACAACGGGATAAAGTTAACAGACAATATAATCTTATGCCAGCGCCCACGCGATACCAAAGCGCTGTGCCGTGTTTATTCTAGTACATGGTAATAGTGGTTTTGTACTGATATTTTGTAGTGTTCTCTTATCTAATTTTTCGTTAGTATTCGGTACACCGAAACTCAAAAAAATATAGGCCCGGCCGCACTAATTTCAAGCCGACTCTCACCGTAATGTTAATTTTAAGAGGCCGGTTAACCTATTTGAGTCTTGTTTTATTTTAGGAAAATATTTTCCTAGTAGGTATTACTCTAACTTTGTACAAAAGTAATTACCAGAGACAGTAATTATACTTTATTTGTATAAATGTATGCTTGTCTCTGTTTACCACTATCTCTGTTGCTATGATTAAAAAAGTAACTTTCAAGCATAGATAATATGTTACAATTCTTCATTATATAACTCTTTAACACTGTAACTTATTTTGTGTTATTATATGGTTATTCTTCCTTACGCTTTCTTATCCATCTTATTTCTTAAGATTAAAATATACTAAACCATCAGTTAGTATTATTATTCACCACACTATTGCATTGTAGAATTCTTGTATTATATATATAATGCCCAATTTATTACAACCCGTCTATTCCCTTTCGATGCCAAAATCTTAAGACTTATACCAATCCACATGATTAGTTATTGTTTAAATTCTATTTTTTTCATAGAAACTGATTATAAAACTGAAGAGAATAACTTCACATGCGAAAATGGTAGTAGGTAATAAATAGTCTTTGAAGAGGACAAGGCTACGAAGATTTAAAACGGAATATTGTTAGACATTCAGACTAATTTATATGTGTTTCGATATAGGTTACACATTAGTTTAAATTTACAGATTGCGTTTCATATTTGATTAGATTGAATATGGATTTAAATTTTAAATATTTAAAGAAATATGATAATCTGTCTTATCGTAAGACTAACGACACACGGTACATTTGTGTTTACAATTGTACAGAAACTGATAAGAATACTATAGTTTATTTAATTGATCAGTTTATTGATCAGTTCTTTTATTGTTAATATGGATAAATGGTATTTGTGTATTAAATGCACAAATTGTGTATAAAATATAACGCTAGACGGCCGCGGTGCATTTAATACAAAAGTATCGGATAATTATTAGTTCTTGCAAGAGCTCTTGAACTTTATTACCTTCTTTGGGATAAATTGATGTTCGATTATATTGGAGTTTTACATATTTTTTTACTGCTATGTTATTGTAATACGTTGGGTTCATAATAATTATTAACTGCAGATTGTGTCCACTGAAAAATGATCCAAATATGAAAAATATATAATAACTAAAGCAGTTGAATTTATATTTCGTTTAATGAAATTTAATTGTTTAAAAATACATAATGCATTAGCTAAAATAAAAGTATCCTTGAAAACAAAAAGTTAAAGTATTTATATTTTTCTTTTCTAAATATACCTACATAATAGTGTATAGCATAAGCCTTGCCAAGTTTCATTACGGTCGTGGAACTCGTTTAGAAGCTACATCAGTTACAATGTTGAAGGGCAGCGCGGGCGCTAGGTTTATGCCTTCTGCCAGCTAATGCGAAATTACAATCGAATCGCTAAATTAATTTTGTTTGATAATTTTTTGATATACTTACTTAAACTTTCAATAGAGAAATATGTTTCTCTGAAATATCGTTTTTTTTTTAACAAATTTGATTATTTTTTTAAATCTTCACTATTATTCATGCCCTTAATCATGATACCTTCAGCAGGCGGAATGAAAGCATTATATTTCTTTTCCTGATGTTGTCACTGTAGGGTTGTAGCTAGATTTGAACTTAGAGGTAGGGCAGCATTGGTTACAGGTAGAGCGGATCATAATTCGTCCAAGCCGAGGGTCGGGTATCCATCTCCTCAGTGCACAGGTGAGGCTGACGAGGGGAGACGACTGGTTGTGTAGCCAGTAGTCTCTCTATAGTAGGACGAAGGGGCGGTTTCTCAGGAAGACAGCAGGTTCGATCCCTGGCCGCCTCTACCATGCGGCGGACGGTACACCGTGAGGTTTTAGTCCGTGCGAGTCGGACATAACCCACTCTTTCTCCCGACATATTGGCGTATCCATAAAGGATTTCCCAACGTAAAAAAAAGGGCTGATCATAATTGAACTGTCCTCGAATGTCACAAACTGTGGTAAGTATGTTCGTAAAAGTTTAGATACCTATTGCTATAATTTTTTAATCTCAAGCTATGAACAAATAATTCAATTATGATAATTTATCTTAGTTTTTGGTATTTTTAAGGTAGGGAATTACTCCACAATACCGTCCCTAGATACGGACGTGTGTTAGTGAGGAATCAAATCTACTTTTTAGCAATAATATGTTCTCGTCGACGTCCTTTTTCCGAATACAAGAAATATTAGCTTAAAGCATTGATGTTCGAAGCTATTCATACAAACACTCGGGTGTTGTGATAGATTGTGATGCAGCTACAACCTAGCTATAGCGGTTTTCATTATAAGAAAAAAAAAACGTTTTTAGATATGCTTTTAAAAACTCGTTAAATACGACAGTATAGATTCCACTACTTTATTTATTCTATTGTAACATTTTAATGTTGGTTAGTGGTATTCGGAGTAGCACATACATGCAGGTTAATCACATTTTTTTAACCTTGTGGATCGTTAACCAGACTTTATATTGTAAAATATTTTGTTTCGGAATTGATGATTATTATATAACATAAGCATATATTACTAAAATCGAAAACATCAACATGACCTTTTCGCGTGTATTTACCCACATGTTAGTAGTAAGTATTCAAAATCACCTGCTATATATCCAAAACGATGTTAGAAAGTTAACTGATTAGTCACTGACGAAGTGATTAAATATTTTTAAAGTAATTTCAGTTTCAACACTTGAATAAAACACTGTTTAGGAAAATAAAAATTTAATATTTTTTTAATTTTATCTCCTTTTATTGGAGAACAGCAAATATGTTATTAATTAGACCAAAATTTAAGACAATACAAACAATTTTAATAATAATAATAAAAAAAATCACACAATGATATTATAACTATATAGATACGTCTTAAGCGCTTCGACAGCACCTTGTCAAAACTTGTCTAGTCAGCATAGTTTTGACAATTTCCCCGTCAAGACCGTATCTAAGCAACATAATATAACTATTTCTTTTTCGCCACATATATTGAAATATGCCATCTTACTTCTATTCTCTAAGACAGTGTGGCGTTACAATATTACTTTAAGTATGTGTGAGTTATCGTGCCATTTATTTTGTCAAAATATCATGAAGGTAACGTATCTTTAGTTATAATATCATTGGGTATGATTGGGTATACATGTTAACACAATATTCAGTTATTTGGCAAGCTTAACATAAGTTTTGGACAATAGGTGACTCTGTCATAAATATATTTATATTATATCAAAATATATTTTGTGACGGTCCCGACATCTTGCGTAATATAATAGTTTAAATACTATGCACAAATAGAATACAAATAACATAATGAAATACGAGATGTCATAAAAACTTTCTGGAAAGTTCAACAACGGAGCCGCCATATTGTTAACACACTTAAACCACCAAAAGACATAACTTTGTAAACTGATAAAGACAGCAATAGTCTGTAGTATTTGTAGTAAAACTAGCATATAATTTTAATGGAAATGCATTGAAGTATAACCGAAAAAATAGGAGTATTGTCGCAAAAGGAAAGTAACAGATTTTTTCAAATATTTTCATTTTTATAGATTAACTAATTTGATGCAAAACATTACTTTTCTACCAAAATATGAACACACTTAGTAGTAAAATGTTTCTTAAATCGTGATATAGTGATAGGAAATAATATACAATATATCGATACAATGCTATGTGATAATCTATTGTCAGTCATATATGTACCTAAATTGGCAATGACGTGGAAGTACTACTTGCTGTAAAAATACACCTTAAAATTTATTTATCGCTTATGAAAAAAGAAATATAAAAACATCTAAAAATATAATTTTTTAAAAGACTTTGTGACCATTGCCCGACTACAAATTATTAATACACCCAAGTATTCCATAAAATTCCTTAATAATAGATGATACAGAATATAAATTGCTTAAAGTTATAACATTTTAGATATATTGGTTATGTATTGTACTTATTTTTAATCTATCAACACACCACCATAGGCATCTTTTTCTATCCTAAAGAAAAGGCAAAGGTATCTGGACCGAGCAGCAAAGTTGGACATTATAGATTTTTTTTGCTGCAAGTGCTTTCATGGTATATCGTATATAAAAAAGTTTATAATAAAAATATGCCTCATATCACAATTTTGAGAGCGTAGACGATGTCCTCTTGGTTTGCGCAGTCTATAGATCTTCGGAAGCAATCTGAAAAAAAAAATATTTTGAATTTTTTTTTGATTTTTTGTAGGTTGGGGGGGGGGGGGAGAGAGGGGAGGGTGGGCGTTATAAAAAGAGTAGATGTGGGACGGACTGAATGTCAATACTCATCGTATAGCTCGATGTATTCGAAAATAGTGTCCTCGCCACTGTTTTTGGCCGCTTTGAATATAGGTAGAATATTATTATTTGTACACAACACAAATTTAGGTATATAAAGAGGTACGTATTATTAAGTATAAATAAATACCAATTTTAGATTCTTATAATAACACTAGCTTCTGCCCGAGACTTCGTTCGAGTGGAATAGTTACTTTGGGCTAACGCAGCGGAAGCTCTAAGGGAAAGAAGACACCGATTTTGGAACATACTTCATTGGTGCTCCGCTCCATGGTCATAGCGTGATGATATATAGCCTATAGGCTCCATCGATAAATTAGCTATCTAATACTGAAAGAATATTTCCTAAAAGTAGTTCCTGAGATTAGCGCGTTCAACCAAACAGACCCTTCAGCTTTATAATAGTAGCATAGATTTACTACTCTACTCTCGTACTTAACTCGAGCCGCCATTCAAATTACTATAACTTTTGATAGAGTGGACCGATTTTAAATGAACAAAAGACTAAGTTGCTCTCGAAGACATGCTTTATGATTTTCTTGGTGATGTTTTATTGTGAACCCAGTACTTTAGGAGTGATGCGTGTTCATACCAACAGAAAGACAGACAGACATTTCTAAAATTGAAATATATTTTATTACTTTTTTTTTTATGTCATAGCTGGCAAACGAACAGGTGGGTCACCTGCTGTTAAGTGACCACCACCGTCCATGGACACTAACAACACCAGAGGAGTCGCAAGTGCGTTGCCATCTTTTGGTGGGAAGGTTTAGGGGAGGGAAAGGGAGAGGAGAGAGGAGAGGGGAGGGGAGGTGGGTCTCCGGCGCTCTCACTGACCGAACGAAACGCAACAATGCAAGCACTGTTACTTCACGTCGGTTTTCTATGAGAGGGTGGTACTATCCCGGGCGAGCCGACCCATTCATGCTGAAACCAATAATAGTTTCAGCGTGGCTCTACCACCATTAAAACATACCATTACTTTTTCCTAGACACCTGCGAACCTTTTTACGAAATTCGAAATAGTACAGACACATTACATTTACATTCTTATTATATTTACATTAAACATATATTGTACATGACGTTGTATTATACGTAAGACCGCACTTAAGGCTATATTCAGAGCGGTCAAAAAGATGGACGAGGACTGAACAGAAACTGTGACAGTCAAGTTAAAATAACATTTATTCAATGTTTCATGGCATTCATGGCTATGGAGGTTATTTTTGGAATAACTAATTGTTTGTACTACTATTAACTACTCGCCAATGGCAGTAATAATATAAAAGATTGGTTGCCAAAAATAAAGTAAAAAAAACCTACAATTAGTTATTCCAAAAATAACCTCCATAGTTCAATGTTTCATGGCATTCATGGCTATGGAGGTTATTTTTGGAATAACTAATTGTAGGTTTTTTTTACTTTATTTTTGGCAACCAATCTTTTATATTATTACTGCCATTGGCGAGTAGTTAATAGTAGTACAAGTTCTTCCATTCCATTTTTGGCAACCAGTCTTCTAGTAGACTATTACTTCAAATGTACTAACAAGATGGCGGCCATCTTGTTAGAACTTTCCATGGAGTTTTTGTGGCATTTCAGAATTCATGGTCCGTTCATCTTCCATTCACTTCACTTATGTACAATAAACAAACTATAACTTACATAAAACACCACCAATTTTACACAATATAGAGTCAAGTAACACACGATTATGAATAAAATATAAACTCCACTACACGACAGATCAAAATCCCGCCAAAAACTCTAATTGTAGGTTATACTCATGTGTTTTATTAAGCATTTACCTATAACTAGTGGGCGCCCAGTGGTCGACATTCGACCATAGTTTATTGATTTTTTAAAGTTTGAACTTTATTAGGCTTCTTATATCAAAGGGTATTATACTTCTGTAATCAAAGGTTTTCATCATGACTACTCAGTTATTTGCCACTTTTTAAATTATATAAAAAAATCTGTCTAAATGAAATTTGGAACAAAAAACAGGTGGTTGTAAGGTGGTAAGGCTCTCAAATTATAAGTAAACATAACTTTATGAAAATAAAATAAAGAAATTTATCGCAACCCATGACACGATTTTTAATTTATTTTACACGACACCATGGGTGGGTTGTATTTCTGGGTGATATTGAATTTAATGTAGTCTGTACATTATGAGGAACAGTCATTATGCCCGGTATCATCATTTGGAAAAGTAATGGATACATAATAGAATCAAATGATCAATCCAAAACAAAGATGTTTTCATACTACCATTAACTGTTGAAAATGAATTCATTTTTGTTCAAAATTCATCATCAACTGCACTAAATGTAATTGCTACATCAGGTTGAACTGCATCATGGTAACCGCGGAGATCTAAGTCATGGATTACTCTCATGTACAAACAAATTTTCTTATTTTGATTTTTCAAAGAATTTTTGGCTTATTTTTTATTGAATCATCTTTTATGTGAGTTCACCATAAAAAATACTAAACATTAAAATATTAAAAACATCTTTGTATTAGATTCATGATTTGATTCTATTGTGTATCCATTATTATTACAAACGCCGATACTGGGCATAACACTATTTCTCATTATGTACAGACTACGTTTAATTCAATATCACCCAGAAATACTTCCCCACTCATGGTGTTGTGTAAAATTAATTGGAAATTGTGTCATGGGTTGCGATAAATTTCTTTATTTTATTTTCATAAAGTTATGTTTACTTAGAATTTGAGAGCCTTACCACCTTACAACCACCTGTTTTTTGTTTCAAATTTATAATTAATTCCAATTTTCATTTAAACATAGATTTTTTTATATATTAAAAAAGTGGCAAATAACTGAGTAGCCATGATGTTAACCTTTGATTATAGAAGTATACCCTTTGATATAAGAACCCTAATAAAGTTCAAACTTTAAAAAATCAATAAACTATGGTCGAATGTCGACCACTGGGCGCCCACTAGTTAATAGGTAAATGCTTAATAAAACACATAACCTACAATTAGAGTTTTTGGCGGGATTTTGATCTGTCATAACTTTCTTTATATTCGGCACGGGAGACAGGCAGTCTATGTTGAAAGCCACTGGCTTTTAGGCACACAGTAAATCATATCTGTTATACGGTATTGATTATTATATCGATATTTTTTTTACTTCATTTGTCGACTTGTTATTTAAACTGAGAAGTCTGCGTTTTAAAATTTAAGTCACAGTTCCATTGGTAACTGGAATAAATTTTGAAGTAATTATTTTTTTGGTGTTTAGAGAAATTGTTTTAGCTTCAAACGGAAATTCCACGATGTAACACACTTTGAAGCTGGTTGATAAACCTTTTTTTTAAATATTATATAACCACGATTTTTTAAATATTACACTATTATATAATTTGTGTACATTTAAATTCGACGTTCGAACTTTTGATTCAGTCCAAAATGGTTAAAATATTTTTTTTTGTTTATATTCAAGTGAAAGAAGTATAACCCTTTTCTAACAATGTTTTTTACAAATCATTTGTAATTGTGTTGATACAATTAAATAAAAAAACAGTTTAGTACTTAGTGCTAAAATTATTGATAAAATAGTTCATAAGAATTTAAAAAGACTTACTCACTTTTTTTCTCGAACTCACCACGCTATTAATCTGGTAAGGTCTTAATAGCTTCACCGGACTACTTTGACTTAATATTTTGTCATTGTATATGTATAGTTCATTTCAAATTGAATATTACAAAATAACTACGGGGAGTTATCTACATAAATGTAAATGAAACAAAATTCTCAATTTAAAAACAAATTTATGCCAAATACAGATTAACAATAACATTCTTTTTTATCTATATACTATAAATTAATATACGTTAAACATTTCAAAAGACATTTAGATCGGTGTTATTACAAAAGGGTTAAATACGTATTGAATACTAGCTTTATAAAAGTTTGGGTACTTACATATTAAATGCACCGCGCTCACCGAACGTTCGACATCTTGCTCTTTTATTTCTGTTTGGTTAGGTTAGGTTAGACTTGCGTAAAAGGATAACACGAGCATATCGCTCAGCGGTCGGCGAGCGCGGTGCATTTAATACGTAAGTACCCAAAGCAACTATTCAATACGTATTTAACTTTTTTGTAATAACACGATATATGTTTTAATCGTTATACATTTACGTAGATACTTCTAATTTAAATTTATACTATTTGTATAAAGTTATTTCAATAATTGAGATAAATAATTTTCTCAAAAAGATTCAACTATAAATGGATAAATGTCGAAGGAGTAAATCAATCAAAAACCCTACTAATTAGAATAAAACTATTGGTAAAATTGGAGACTTGACGGGGTCTACTTTTGTGTGACAAAAAAAAAGGGGTTCAATATTGGTAATTCAATACTAGTTTAGACCTTTAGTTTGGGAACTAAACCAAAAACCAAAGTACTCCAGGTGGACTTCCAGGGGTCCACGGGAGACTCGACGGGGGTCTACGTTGGTGTGACAAAAAAATGGGGGTTCACTATTAGTATTCCAATACTAGTTTAGACCTTTAGTTCCCAAAGTGCTCCAGGTAGACCTCCAGGGATCCACGGGAGACTCGACGGGGGTCTACATTGGAGTGACAAAAAAAATGGGGGTTCACAAATCGTAAGCGGGAGTACATGAAGATGTATCTGTTTTCGATCGTGAAGAACTAAAATGTTGGTTTGTCTTCACCTATCAATGTAGGCAGATAATATTATAATAGGTAATAGGACAACGATTGTTGCTTGTTAAAACTTCCATATTCAGTATAACGTGTCGAGACTTGCAAATTTCCCTGGTTAGATCTAAGCTTCACATTTTTTGTCGAGTTTTAGGAATGCGGTGGAAATGTAACTGCAGGGGTCCACCCGAACCAGCGAAATTTTCAAAGTGGTCTACGAGAAAGAAAATCTGGGAAGCTCTGGTTTAGACTTTAGCAATAGTGTTTGTTTACAGGTCAAGTGGACAATCTGACACACACAATTAAACTATTAATAACTGCGAATGGACGAAACTCGATGATAATAAGTTTCAATACTATGAAATAAAACGGGTCAATCTTTTTACATTGATAAAATTACTACTCCATTCTACCAAATAGAAAAAAAAAGAAAATCGGGCGATAAACTGAGAAGTGAAGTTTTTGGCGCGATCTTAGTTTGGTATGTAAAATTTATAGTTTTCTATTGTTTGTCTCTATATTTTATAATATTGGTGGCATTCTAAGTAAGGTTTATTGTGTATAAGTGATGTGGACGAAAAATAAAATAACAGAGCAAGAATTCTGTGATACCACAAAAAAATAATCCCCGGAATGTCCAAGGAGCGACCATTTTGTTAGAACATGAGATTATTAAAATCACTTGTAATATTTATTACCTACTCGAAAATGGCAGTAATAATATTGAAGACAAGTTCCAAAAAAAAGAAAGAAGTATTCTCTAAACTTTTTTCTCTGGCTGGATATTTATATATATATATAGAGTTAATACTTATTGTAAATATCTACTGACGGGTTAATTATTATTTCTTCATAATACAAAATGGCTATTGTGAGTGCATCAATATATTGGTTATAAGGTAAACTAACAATAAACTAATTTCTACATTATAAGGAGTTTAGTCTGTAAATTAATAATACGCTTTTTTTTGTTTATAATCATGTATAAATTCTACTTGAGCAAAAAATAATGCAGAAAATTCTACTGTTGTTATTATATACAATTATCACAATATATTGCTATATAAACGTATACGAAATAATAATATGTTCTGTCTTAAATATAGTGCAGTTTAATACAACCCTTCACATTAGATGGAGCAGTATCATTAGTGATAAAGTACGTCTTAGGACAATACTATAATCATTCGTAAGGAGGTTGTTCATGTATTACGTAAGCAGTATTTTTGTAATATCTGACCCCTGGACAGGAAAAGTAAGCAATGCTCTTACGCCCCTAAGTTTAAGTAAACATTTATACCAGTTGATAGGTTAGTCGCTTACAATATTCTAAGGGATGTTAGTTCATGGTCACATTAAATATATAAAATAATAATATCAAAACAAGTACTAATAAGCAACAAAGAGAACGTAAGTTAAAATTTATTGTAAGACTTTCAAAATTATAAACACAAACGTAATAAGCCTAGGTGCAATGAGCAGTGCCGAAAGCTGCAAGGAGCGACCCAGAGTTAATAATAACTTTCGATAATAAAACGAACGACAAAGCCTTTTGTTTTATGCATGTTGTTCTCGACGGTCATTGACACTGTGCTTTAACATAGATGGGTTGAGGATTGAGTATAATTTTTGTATTTTTCTAGATAATTAGGTCAAATATTAAACAAAACAAAACATAGGTGATGTTTCAATTGAATTAGAATGAGAGTCGAGTGCAGAATATCCTCCACAAATATTGCTACTGTCTAAACTTTCAGCTGTATAAGTATTTTTTAATCTATTCTGGTTTCCTTATTGATGCACGGGCAACAGTTAGCAAGTCTGGAAATATGGAATTTATCGTCTATAGTAACCTATAGCGGTTCGCTATAGAGTGACTGTAGTCCAGTGGGTAAGACCGCGCGCCTTTCATATCAGACCTAGACGTCTTCATACCCCTTCCCATCCCTTATGTCCTCAAAAATAAGTCAATCAACCCCCCCCCCCCCCACACTCTTTAGTACTTACGTAATACTTGAATGCCCCCTAATTAGGTGTAAAAACTATAAATAATATAATTTTAATGAAGATACTCAATTTGTTTCAGTAATATTGCAGGTTTACTTCTTTACCTTCTGCCAGGTATAGATCCCGTAGGAGAAACCGGCGCCGAGCGCGAACGACAACAAGTATGGCACGAACTTTAGCGAAGGAAATTGCCTTTTGCGCATCAGTGATGAGATGAAATTCAGATTGCTGTCCGTGTATGGTGGATAACGACCGCTAGAAATAATAGAATTTATTTACAGATTAGCTGATTGGCAGAATATAAGCACCACACCGCTTGCCCCACATCGCCACGGCAAGAAAACATTGACATATAAAAACCCAAGATACACAGTCTCGAATAAAAAAAGCGGTGAAAACCGGCCGCAAAAACTCCGAAATATACATACGTAGTTATAATTATGCGATTAACTTATGATTTTGCAAATTAATCTTAAAATTGTTTTTACAAGGATGTCAGCGACGCGAGATTATTTGAAATGACTGCATAATCCAAAATTATGCACTCATGTGTATGTGCATCTTGGGTTTTTGTATATCAATGCGTAGTGCGTATAAAAGTCATAGTTTCTTCTAAATTTAATAATTACTAACTGTGCCCGTGACTTCGTCCGTGTGGAATGTAAGAAAGCAGTGAGTAATAAAGTCACCTGAAAGTATTAAGTCTATTTACTTATTTTGGAGGTGGTAGAGCCACGCTGAAGCTACTACTGGTTTCAGTATGAATGGGTCGGCTCGCCCGGGTAGTGCCACCCTCTCAGAGAAAACCGACGTGAAGTAACAGTGTTTGGATTGTTGCGTTTCGTTCGGTCAGTGATATTATCATCTATACTAATATTATAAGTTTGTGAGTTTGTGACGTTGTAGGGGGAAATCTATGGATCTACTACGCCGATTTTGAAAATCCTTGTACCAATTGAATACCACGTCATAGGCTACATACTAACCCGAAAAATGAAAATACTTTTTTGTGGTAGTCGGATTTGCAAAGTAAGTCGGAGAAGAAACGATTGAAATAAAACGTTTCTTATGGACGCTGCCCTAACGATGAGAGATATATGATTGAGTTCTGGAGATTGACGTCTAAAAAAGTCAGCGACATATTTAACTTTTACTAGCGGGCACCCAGTGGTCGACATTCTACCATAATTAATTGATTTTTTAAAGTTTGAACTTTATTCGGGTTCTTTTGTCAAATGGTATAACTTCTATTATCAAAGGTTTATATCATGGCTACTCAGTGTTTTGCCACTTTTTTTAATTTGTATAAACATTAGAAAATCTATGTCTAAATGAAAATCAAAATTAATTATAAATTTGAAAGAAAAACAGGCAGTTACATAAGGTGGTAAGGCTCTCAAATTCTAAGTAAAGATAACTTTACGAAAATAAAGAAATTTATGGCAACTCATGACACAATTATCAATTATTTTAACGACATCATGGGTAGGTGGTATATTTGTGTGACATTGAATTAAATGTAGTCTGTACATTATAAGGAATAGTGATACACCCAGTATCATTGTTTGGAAAAGTACACAATATAAACAAATAACGAATCCAAAACAAAGAAGTTTTTAATACTAGCATTAACTTTTGAAAATGTGTTCCTTTTTGTTCAAAATTTATGATCAACTGTAATAAATATAATTGCTACATCAAGTTGAATTCTAACCGCGGAGATCTCAGTCGTGGTTTACTTTCATGAGCAAACAAATTTTCTTATTTTCATTTCATTTTTGTTATACATATACATTATTTCAGTGGTTCCATAAATTTACTAAAGATAACTATTTAATTTATGAATTTACATATTATATTATTATAAAATTAACCTACAATTTGACTAATTGATTACAAAGGGCATGCAAGGCATGTCAAGGCAAACGTCAGTCATGTTAAAAATATTGAAAAGGTAAAATATTGGAATGTAAGAGTAACGGACCTTTTGACAGATGTCAAAATGTCTTTTCCATTTATATGTGTATATATGGTGTGTAAAATTCGAGCAGTAGTGTGAGTAATGTATATTTTAATTATTTTAATATACTTGTAATGCATTTTGTTGATGATATTGATATTGTTATATGATATTGTTCTTGTCGGCGAAGATGCTACCGAGGTCCAGAGTAAGCTGGTAAAATGGCGAGAAAAACTGGAGAATGTTGGTTTGAAAATCAGTAGACTAAAAACTGAACATTTGTTTTGCGACTTCGGTGGTCCATCCAGCTTTTCTCCTATAGCTTTAAATGGTATATCCTTACCAACCTGCTCTGATTTCCGGTATCTCGGTTCTCTGATCCAAAACGATGGTTGCATAGACAAGGACGTGAGGAATAGGATAAATGCAGGGTGGATGAAATGGCGAAAGGTGTCTGGTGTCGCTTGTGACCCACGAATGCCCTTGAAACTCAAAGGGAAGGTGTATAAAACTATTATAAGACCAGTAATGTTGTACGCATCTGAGTGCTGGGCGACTAGAGAGACGGATGAGAGAAAACTACATGTGGCAGAGATGCGAATGTTAAGGTGGATGTGTGGTGTAACTAGAATGGATAAGATTAGGAATGAATATATCAGAGGAAGTTTGAAAATAGCACCAGTAACAGAGAAGTTAAGGAGTAATAGGTTAGCATGGTATGGGCATGTTATGAGGAGAGATGAAGACCATGTAACTAGAAAAGCTTTGAGTATGACGGTCGATGGATATAAGAGTAGAGGAAGACCGAAAAAAGGATGGATGGATTGTGTGAAAAATGATATGTGTGTAAAAGGTGTGTTGACTGAGATGACATCTGATAGGCGAGCGTGGAAAAGGAAAACATGTTGTACCGACCCTACGTAGGTGGGATAAGGGTAAGAAGATGATGATGACTTGTAATGCATTTTATATAAAAAAAAATAGCTTTCTGCACTTCTCCTCCATATAAACTTTAACTATGCCAAATTTCACGTTCACCCGTTCGTCCAATTCTCTTAAAAAGGGATACAAAGTTTAAGCTTCACGTATTAATATATATGATATTTAAGTCACCAAAAGTAGTTTTTCATAAATGTTTACCGCCCAACAAAGCGGGCACGGGTCAGCTAGTATTAAATAAACCATTTCTGGTTTGTAATGATTTTAACTCTTAGCATGGGAAGTAGAATCGCACAGACTTTTTTTTTAAAGTATGACTTTACTCATCATCTTCTTACCCTTATCCCACCTAAGTAGGGTCGGCACATGTTTTCCTTTTACACGTTCGCCTATCAGGTGTCATCTCAGTCATCACACCTTTTACACATATCATTTTTCACACACATCCTTTTTTCGGTCTTCCTCTACTCTTATATCCATCGACCATCATGTAAGTTAAGTATGACTTTACTATGGATTTTTATTAATGTCACATAGTAAAGTGATTAATTGTGCATCTTATTCCGCATCTTATTATATTATCTTATTTTTTTCCGTTGCAGTTATAAAGTAATTAAAGAAACAAACAATTATAAGGTCAACGCGGCTATTAAAATATCTATTATAATAATACTTTAATATCTAAAATTAAAACAAATATTTCTTTTATATAATCTACGAAATTTGCGTAAAAGAATAACAAGGATTCATATATCCCGACAAATTATTTGTTTAAAAAATTACTTGAACAACAACAAAATTCATAATGACAGCCAAACGTAACCTCAAACTTGAACTGTCAAAAACTTGGGAAAAAAGTATGTAGCTTGTTTAACCTTTATATAATAAATCTGTATTCATTTTGAAATAAATATATGGTTAGGATACATACGAAGCCAGTTTCTCTCCAATGGAAGCGAAATTCTTCTTGAGACAACTTTTCTTATGTGTGAAGGTGTCGAATGTTGCCTTGCCGTGGTAAGCGCCCATTCCACTATTGCCAATGCCGCCGAACGGTAATGTATCAACTGCAAATTTTATATTGCTTTTTTAACCACTCGACTGATTTTTCTAGACCCAGTTCTCAAAATAGCGAATCTTGTTTTATAAATCTGTTGATTTTTTAAATTATAATTTTTATTTATTAGTTATACACTCATTTGTTATTATTCAAGTTAATCAATTTTTTTTAATAAATATGGTACGATTTTTAAAACTTATGTTGCCAACAGTTTGTTGACCAGTAGTGCATCATAAGGTTTACATTCTTCCGTATCGACATTAGACCCTTATGGGTTTGGACAGTCCAGGGGTTAAAATGTAAGGTAGACCTAGAAAGATTCCGAGGGATCACTATATAATTATTATCGAATTGCTGTCTGAAAATATCTGAAAAATAAAAAGGGTATTTACATACATATTTTTTTCTAATAATATACATTATTATTCATTGAAATAAAGAGTTTTCGAAACTACAACAAGCAAAGCTAAAGCCTGAAGATATTTATTCACATACACAGTTATTATAAAAATTAGTATAGATTGTAATTTAAAAAAAGGTTAAAGTTAATTATATACAGTGTCTACTGTATGTTTATATATTATAAGTATATATTATTTAATAAAAAGTTCTTATTTACATAAAAGTTTCATGCAACTAAAGGTGGGACTACACGGTATAGAATTAAATTAAAACTTTCGAAGATGTTTACAACTGGAATTGGAACCAAGTTACAATACCTGCTTCTAATTGTACATTTACAATGGCATATTTCGGTTTTGCTATTTATTATATTGGGTATGACCCTTTGCTTTGTCTATTATAAGTTTAGCGAGAAATTCGCGAGTTGGTAGCATGTCTAGTGATAGCCATGCTTGTGAGGCTTTAGTGTGCGCAGTTCTGGTTTAACAACCTTTTATGAATCCCGAAAGTTATGAAAATTTTTGATGTATTACAATCACAATGTAAATCTGTATAGTGTTCAAGAAATTCTGCGTTGATGTTTTATTTTCAATACCCGATATCGCTGATGAAATACAAAAAGGCCACAAAGAGAAAAAAAAAAACAAAATCATTTTTATATCAAAAATGCACTGTTAATCGGTTATATTTCCATATTAAAAAATACTCCAATTTCACATTTAAAAAATCATACTAGTTTCCTTTTGTATTTTCGTGTTGGGCCAATATAATATGTTATATAATATAATTTTAAAATAGTTTCAAAATTAGCTACACTGAAAATTGTGGTGAGGGTAGTTTTTCAGCAAAAATGGTCGAAACTCGGCTTGATTTATTAACACCTTTTATGCGATTCCGCGAAGTAAATCTAATTAATAGATAATTAATTAAAAACATTTTTTTTTTCAACCAAATAACACTTACTAAAATGATATTTTACACTTTTCGAACAATACCAAATAAGTCAGCGTCTAAGTTATCGGCATTCAAAATAAAACAACAACAGAGAAATACTTGAACAGTGTATCTCCATTGTACAGATTTGCATTTGAGTGAAATACATCAAAATGTTCCTTAATGCTAGGTCGATCTAACTAACTATATATAACAGTATATTATACAGTGTATTCGACAATTGTTTTCTAAGTATAACTTTATACAAAAAAGATCTCTAAAAAAAAATTTGAACTTTATGCATATCATTGAAGATGTAATCTTGAATCGAAACATTATAACAGACAATTATTTCGGTAAAGTAGTAAAGTTGTACTTTATTATCTAATATAAAGAATACATAAGGAGTAATTCAATTTTAATCCATAGCTTAAAAATTACATATAAAAAATATTTCAAACCTCCCATATGCATTACAGTATCGTTAATGCACATCCCTCCGCTACTGGTGTTTTCGACAAAGTTCGACAGGACCTCATCCCTATTGCTGAACAGGTACAGCACTAGCGGCTTCTCTCTACATGCGTAAACAGAAAGTAAGACCACCACCACGAAGATAAGAATTTAAAAAGTTAACATAATTACAACAACGTTTTAGATACAGATTATATATCTATTAATTGACATGCAGAAATTTCTAGAATGAAAATCATTCTTGAAGTTTTTATTTCGATAAAAAAACGATGATAAAATTATCAAATTAAAAAAAAAAATGAACCTTCACGGGACGGCTAGCAGATGTGAAACATCGAAATTGTTTTATGTAAGTTATATGCCTAAAAGAACAGATTACGACAGGAATCACTTATGTCATAATGAACAGAAAAAGCATTACAAATTTGTTCAATAAAATAATCGCTGTTTATTTATTTTATTAAATAAATATTCATTTTTATTAAATACAAGATACAAAAATTCAACTACGCCCAAGCGCGGTGTGTTTGGCGGCATTTATCAAAGGGCACTAGGTCGTCGGCGCGTGCCGCGTAACACTAGTATAACGAGTGGTCGACAAAACAATTTGAATCTTATTTATATACAGATAGGGTTGTAAATGTTTTTGAGTATTTCGTTAATAGTGCAAAGTTCGTGTTTTCCGTCGCCACTTCACGTCGCACCAAGGCAAAATCAGGTTTACCCGCGCCTATAGATGGTTCACATCAAAATGCAACATCATCAATACAAATAAATACGCTAATGTACATTTTTTTAATTTAGCGTACTACTAATTTATTATATATATTACGGATTATAATCGATCAAGACATAATAGGAATAAAAAGGGTATAATAATATACAGTTCAATTGATAAAAAAAAACTTCAATTTCTTTTGTTAAATCAAAGGAACGCAAACGTTATATTGCACAACGTTGTATAATATAGCTATATTTATTTTAATTACAATTTTTGTCACTTTTAATTTTAATCTGTGTGACACAAAACACTCTCGAAAATTGCATCATACATATATTTTAAATTTTCGAGTTTCAAAACTTTATACATAAACAAAAAGCGATATCAAATAATGAGTTAAAACAATAACTTAAACTCGGTTACGAACCATTTTTTTTACAACTATATAAAGATAAATATTTAATACGCATGATCTTAAAATATCAACCAACACCAGAACCCATCACCGTTATATAAAAATTTAATGAGGTATGTAGTGTATAAAACACAGGCACGTACAAGACAAGTTCAAAACAAATACCGAGTCACAGATACCAGATAATGTACATAGAAGACAAACAACCGAAACCAGCACACTCTTGCTAAATACCTCAACCGTTTTGTAATGGTTTTTTGTGAAAATATAATTTATTATTTATATTTCAGTATCTCATTTCTATCAATTACTAATTTATTTTCAACATGACCTTGGATATACAATACATATTTAAGAAACAGAATACATAAATGACAAAAGATCAGGTTACATTTTATTTCTTATCTCAAATACGTTGAGTATGTGAATCGTCTTAATTAAAGCCATAATGGATCAGTAATTTTCGAAAAATAAAAAATCTTTATAACATTAGATACATTATTTCCTCAAATTAAAATTTGTTTTCGTACTGCGTTGCCATCTACAAGTGACAGTAAACACGTAACACTTTTTTAATAATGGTAACCCTATGGACTTTTTCAGTATGGCACCTACGGGCTTATGTTACAAATCAGCCAGTGTCATCTTTATATATATTTTCTTCTGTACGTGTGTATGTCACTGAACTCCTCTTAAACAGCTGAACCGATTTTGATGAAATTTTGTGTGCGTGTTCCAGTGGATCCGAGAATGGTTTAGATTCACAATAGGAACCGGTAGGTGGCGCTGTGGTTGATTTTTAAGATTTTTTTATTATCAAGGCAGGACAACGTCCCCCGGGCCCCATGACTGGTGAAAAAACTTGATTTGTGATTGGCGTTGACTTGTATGCATATAGCCGATATTATTCGAACATAATATTTTAACATGCCTTTGAAAATAAAATATAACTGAAAATCAACATAGTGTTTATGGTTTAAATTATATTTTCACAAATAACCGTATATCATCGTCGCCTTACCGCCATAAAACATGATTGTGTCGTTCACACAAATAGAGCCCGAACGAGTTTGTTCAGTGAACAACTTTTGTATGTTGCTTTGATTGCTGAACACGTAAAGCACTAATGGATGCTCCCTGAAAACGGCACGAACTTATACTTGTACTAATGTTGCCAGATATTGGAAAAAAAAATTTAAAGTGTCCATGGAAAATATAACATAGGTAAAGGGTCATCGTTCGATTATGATAGTGCTGGCATGTTTACAATTTTGCTGAGAATAACAACATAATTTTTTTTTAATGGAAATGTTTCCTTTGAAGAAGATATATATAATTTTTATTGAAATATAACATTGAGATAGTTGTTCCTAAATATTTATATTTCGATAAAAGAAGATCTACAAAAAACTATACACCTACTTGGTATAGTATATAATATAGATTATACGTAATAAATTAAAAACATCAAACTATAATTCAATCGTGAGAATTTTTAAAACTTATGTTCATTGTTTAAGACTTGAAATCTGAACACTAATTAATATAACAAAAATTTATATATTCTGCTGTTATTGTGTAGTGTATGTTTTAAGATTGTAATTAATTAAAGATTTAAGTTTTATATGATGCGGGTGACTCAGTACCGGATTAAAAATTTTGAATAATAAGGAAGAAATAATTATTGCTCCTATAATAATTTTGATTACATGTAATTTAATTACACCAATGCGGATTTTATTTATCGAAAAGATGCAATTAAAATGTTTATCATCCTGCTGGACACACTCTTTAATTCAGTCGTGTGAATTTGCTATTACGCTTTTAAGTGTTAACTGAGATGGCTCTCCCATCTTCAATAGTTTTGGCCTTCAGCGCATCCAAATTCTTAATAGGGCTATTAATTAAAAAAGCCTTGCATTATTTATTACCCCAAAAAACAGTCTTCTGGGGTTAAGTCGGTGATCTGGGTGACCAGAGTACTAAAAGTCTCTAAAAGGGTTTATGACTTTTTGTGGATATAAAACCCTTTGACTGTGTCTATAGAGACACTAGCTGTGTGGGCAGAAGCTCCATCTTGCTGAAAACAAAGATATGTGTCGTAGCTGCGGTATGAATTTTTTTTATCATCTCAACATTCCGCTCAGGCGATAGAGTAATCGTTATGCCATGCTCAGCCTAGGAAAAAAATATTGGATTGTCTGTAAAGTCAGTTTACGGACGATAATTTTACGTGTTAACGACTTGGACGCATAGGCCGCTCGAGTGGAAGAGAGATAGATGCTATACAAGCCGATTAGGCCGATGGCGCCTCTCTATCGCTTGTTTCGCGCTCTCACTTTTACGCTTGGCTCAGGCGGAACGTGATAATACGTCATGCTGTTTTGTGCGTGCAGCCGGCGTTCATTGATTTACAAGAAGACGTTATAACGTCAAAAGATGGTCCGATTAACATAAAATTCAAAGTGAAAATGTGATTCGTCACATAATAAGCACTATTGCAGTGCTCAGGTTTTTTTTTAAATATTATAATGATGTAACTTTAAGTCGAGAGCTAAAATTCATTGAAGACTGGAATAATGAATATTTAAAGAAGCGACATGTTTCCTTATTAACCGTCGTGGGTGCTTCGCTAACGCAGCGGCGACGAATTTAATGTTTTCAATTGATCATACAGATTTTTGCAGGGTCCGCTTGAATTATTCAGCGTTGATCCTGACTCTCTGAATTTCGCAAGCCACAACTTGATTTACTATGCGCATGAACCACTAGTTTAAACGCCGGATATTAAAATGATTACAAAACTTTAGTCATGCTTTAGTCATAGAAAAACTGTTGCAGTAGCATGCCTCCACTGCGTATGCACAGTGTTCAATAGACCATTGCAACATGGCTACTAAAAAAAAATCTGCAGTCAGATTTACCAACTTTCAAAAGTAATTACCCTTGAAACTAAAGACAAACCCCTCTAAAATAGAGAAAATTACATAAAAATCCCACTAAAATAAAGGTGAATAATTATGACAATGAGGTTGACAGATATCTAGAAATGTATAGTTATTTTTTAAAATTAATTACTACTAAAGATTTTTGTAAAAATAGACAAATTACCTGTTCAATTTCTACATGTGCAATTTTTTAATATTTTTCTTCATAGTAATTTGTTGATTCAAATTATTCCAAAACACTGGCTGAATTAGCTTATCCTCAGAATAAATAATTGTTTTCAAAATACCTAAGAAAAACCCTAAATATATACGGTTTTATTACAAAAACAAAAATAAACACGGGTATAACACGAGTTTTACTAAGCAGTGCCTAAAATTTAAAATCTAGTTGAAGTAATGTTTAAAATACCTTATTATAAAATCGTGTCCAAGCGGACTCTAGCTAAATATCTGATTTAAGTTTTTTATGCAAGCAACTTTGAATAGCATTAGGTCAATTCTATCTCATCACTCAAAAACGTTCCATTACATATAGATATTTTGCAAACTATTGCAATTTATAAATAATATTTTAGTTCAGATCTTCATTAAAAGATTTACTTATTATACGTTAAATTGGTTATTATTATTGTGATATTTTAGTTAAAAGAATTTAATGTATAACATATATAATATTTGCTATTTATAACATTTATATATTACGTCAAAGTGTGTAAGGTGGAACAACAGTATAATGACAGATTAATTACACTGTCAGATGTCAATATAGTGTCATATAGTAGTATTTATGATTTACTTGTGAATCTATAAAATTGTTTAATTCGCTCTTTTTTCTATTTGTTCTAATTTCTTCCCAATTAATTATACCCACGAAATATATAATTTATTACAAAATGTCTTTTGCCGGCTAATAGAAAAACAATAAATCACTACAGTGGTACATACCTAAGAACTGTCAACTTAGACAAGTGTTAGAGAATATTAAAATTAAAATAATGTCCATCTGTAAACAAGGGTAAGACACTTTTTGTGATCAAACTTTTTTTAAGTAAGAGTTCAATGCGTTTTTAACTTTTTTACAAACACGGATAAAGTCCCTAAAATTCCCATCCCGCATATTTTCCCCCTAAATTTGACAGTGAAACCGCTAAGTTGGAGGCCCTGTCCGTAGCAATCAGTCATCGAACATCAGTCCTCACCCCGCTATAATTCCACGAACTACTGAGTTATTTAAATTTTAAGTTTAAAATTTGTTTGTGTGACCTTAGAAATTCTACGGATTTTTTTATTAATCCATAATAAAACGTAATTTTTTATTATATTATCGAAAATTCGAAATACTACTGGCAACATTAGCTAATGGCAAGAACACTTCTATTTAGAAAAAAATATTATTTAATTATTGTTTTGTAAAGCTATGGTTAAATGAAATACCAGACCGGAGTCGGATTGCAATAACATGGTGTATTCTGAAAAGATTTCAGTCGTTGAATGGGATCTTTTCCTATTTTTAGGTGTATTTAACATGATCCAGTTCCAGTATGGTTTTATCCCAATTTATATTGCAGTAATAGAGATACCATAGTGTGTGAATAAAAATAATAATTGATTAATTATTTTACTTGATTAAGGTGTCAAAATGTGAACATTAACGATGAGACTGAATCCCCGTTTGTGATAGACTACATATTAAGGTGTATGCAGTCTTGACCGGTTTCTAGTATTTTTAACTGCGATGAACTAAAATATATCTGATTTACTTTCACCTACATTGTCTAGTCTAAAGTGAGATTGATTTAGTATATATTATTAGATTTAATAATTTTGAATTCTGTGTGTAAATAGTCCTCAGTCTAAATGATGACTTACGACTTACTTATATATGATTTTACGTTATGCTTGGTGTATAAAATTATTGTTTATAATATTTAAAATTATATAAATAACAATTTATTTAAAAATCATCGTAGTAATCAATCAATAACCTCCCGAGAGTATATAATAGTATATAATATGATTTCTATGTTTACAATTCAGTGTTCTTTGTGTACTAATTTCAGCATAGTCTCATTTATGACATAACATCACAACCGATAGACAGACAAAGTAAAATGATTATATGTATTTATGAGTGATTTTAAACTTATACATATAAAAAAACCCATGGAAACTCATTAATGTGGTGTAAAAATTCACTTACCATTGATTTGCTAAAAAAAGTGTGTGTGTGTGTGTACTTATGTACACGCATTAGAAGTTATACTTGTTTGGCGTAACAAGATAAAAACTTTTCAAAAATTTTATCTTTCGCCTTATTCTACGTTTGTAGAAAAAACGACCCTAACAATAGAACACAAGTATTTAATACATTGAAAGTTTTAATACAAATAGATACAAACAACAAATACAAAGAAACAAAATGTTGACTATAGCTAACTTCAGGGTGTCGGTTTTTCGTGACGGTGTGCGCGCGCGCCGTAAACATTTACTCTCATCATTTTTCCCTGACGCGCCAAAAGAAGTATAACTTCAACAAATTTGCTGTTGCCCATGAGTAATACATATATCAAGTGCTGTCAAATTCCAGATAAAGTGGACGTTGTATGACCAAATGATTGTATGAAAAATACCTGTCATTGATGAATTGAATAGCTTCATATGCATTCTCAATCGGCACTATCGGTAGAATCGGGCCGAATATTTCATCCTCCATTATTTTGTCGGTTGCGGTCACATTCGCTATCACCGTGGGTTCGATAAACTTGTCGCTCGAATCGTAATTGCCTCCAATGACAATTTTATCTTTGCTCGCATCAATGAGCGTTTGGAGACGGCTAAAATTAACCACTTTGTTAGAATAATAACTCAGGTACGAAAAAATAACCTGTTTTAATTTAATATCTCAGGATCTGAGTTGGGACTCTTTGCTGACTCGTTGTGCACTTTCAAGGAAGAAAGCATTTTTTGAAATTGTAGCACGGTAAAATTACTTCCCTGTGCCTGATGGTAAGCACAGTACAATCCAAAAACAATGGTGACCACCGAGAGACATACTGCCCATCGCCGGTCGCCGTTGTCATGCCGGCCTGCGTAAATATCTCTTCACGTTGCGCTTGAAGGACCCCATGTCATAGGAAGTAGGAAACATAGTGTCATATAGTGTCGATTCATGTATGGTATATTGGTCACGAGCTATCCTTTAATAAATACATATCTTATAACTTTAAAACAAGTAAACCTTGTATACCTATAGTATAGTCTAATTTTAAATACTTCCATCTTAGGAATAGTACTAACATCTATTAAATAGATTGATTAATTAAATTAATAGAAGTATTAGTTGTATCCCTAGACTATTTTATTTTCAGAGTACTATATAGCCCTTATATCATAACGTTTTTATACGTGTTTAAGCAGTAATTACTATATTTCATAGAGGTAACATAAAATCGGCAAAATATTAGCAGAAGTTAGGTAGTGACAAAATAATTATAACAAGAAAAATAAAACATACAATGAAATATAACTATTTTACGAGAAACTAGTTGCCACAGACTAAGTTTTATTGATTAAATATGAAAAAGACAAAAGAGTTTTCCAACAATAGAGGTAAAACGACATGATCGTCACTTTACTTTCTTTGCACAAATGTTGCTGTAATGTTTCATGAAATTACTTACTATACCAGGTGTTAGGTATGTCGCTTAAAATATTCCAAGAGATGATAGTTCACGACCACATTTAACATATAAAATAATAATATCAAAACAAATACTAATAAACAACAACTTAAGTTAAAGGTTATTCTAAGAATTTCAAAGGTATGGATTCAAATGTAATAAGCCTAGGTGCAATGACCGGTGCCGAAAGCTGCAAGGGGCGACCCGGAGATAATAAATAACCTTCCATATTAAAACCTTTTGTTTTGTTCATGCCTTTTCCCTTTTTTTTTACGCTTCATTTTTTCATCACACGACGGTGATTGTCACTGTGCTTTAACATAGATGCGTAGAGGATTGAGTATAATTTTTGTATTTTTCTAGATAATTCAGTTAAATATTAAGCACCTATTTTTTTAAATTGATTTAAAACGAAAAGCGACTACCGAATAAGCTGTGTAAATATTGCGACTGACTAACCTAACACGTGGTATTTTCCAGTCATATCTGTACACACACTAATCTATTCAACAGTACTCACCTAAAATGCCTGCTATTGATAATACGACATAGGTCAGGAGACTTCTGGGGAGTTTCACCATACCACTCCTTGAGTACCTTCTTGGCGGCTTCAACAAACTTGTCTTGAACTTCCTTGGAGCAGAGAATGTAGTCGGGAGCGATGCAAGTCTGACCGGCGTTTATGAACTTGCCCCATAGAATACGTTTGGCTGTCACAGTGATATCAACCGTGTTGTCGATGTATACAGGACTGGGGAAGGGAAAATAAAGACAATAGTACATTTTTTTATACTTTATAGGTTTTCGCATTTAATCACAATTTCTTCTGACGTTAATTGCCAATGTGGTTTAAGATGGAAAACTAAGGGAAAACTGGCTTTCTGAGTGAAGCTATTGGAACCCACCATAGGTCCTTATCGACAGATTTTTAACTTAGAGCTTATAGATAGCCAAACGGACTTAAAAAAACCCTACCTGATGATTTATTTGAAGTATATGCCAAATATAAAAATAATCTACTAGTGGGCGCCCAGAGGTCGACATTCGACCATAGTTTTTTAAAGTTTGAATTTTATTAGGGTTCTTTTGTCAAAGGGTATGTTATAATATCATTGTAGAATGTAGAATAAAAAGGGTAATTGGAACGTAAGAGTAAAATAATACATACAGTCGAGCATAGCAACCTCCTTCACAACCTTTTTTGAAGTCCTTTATTGACAGATGTCAAATGTCTTTTTTATTTACATGTGTGTATATGTTGTGTAAAATTGAAGCAGTAGTGTGAGTAATGCATATTTTAATTAATTTAATGTACTTCTAATGCATTTTATATAAAATAAATAGCTTTCTGCACTTCTCCTCCATATAAACTCTACCTATGCCAAATTTCTCGTCCATCCGTTCGCCCAATTCCGTTAAAAAGGGATACAAAGTTTAGGCTTCACGTATTAATATATATGATGATACTATATTAATATTATAAAGCGGGAAAGTTTGTAAGTTTGTGGCGTTGTAGGGGGTAATCTCGGGAACTACTAAACCGATTTTTTTAACAATAGAAAGCCACGTTATTTGTGAGTGTCCTTGGTAAATCGGGTTTTTTTTCCTTTTGTGAGCTTCCGTTGCGTCTTAGCCCAAAATAACTATTCCACGCGTACGAAATCGCGGGCAGAAGCTATTAATTAATTATATTATCTATACTAATATTATAAAGAAGTAAAGTTTGTGAGGTTGTAGGGGGTAATATCTGGGGAGTCACGAGAAAAAATAGCCGAACGAAAAGGTTTCTTACGAACGCTGCCTTAACGATGATAGATATATGATTGCGTTCTAGAGAAAAGTTGTAGCTTGATAATGCCTATTACCGCCCAACGAAGTGGGCACGGGTCAGATAGTTAAATATAAATAAATTTCAAATTTGAACGAGTCCATTCCCAAGTAACATCAGAAATTGAAATGAAATAAAAAAAATCTGTACTGTAATATTCCAAAATATGAAGATAAATTTATCGTACGATTTGGGGTGTAAGGGGTGTCGAATAACATCGAAAACTTAAGACATCCAAGCCAACCTCATCTGCACGTGGTGCACCCTGTTGAATAACGAACGAGGCAATGGCGAAAGCGGGGTGGTGGGGTTTTACAGCCTGACTGGGTCGCAACCACCATGTATATAGCAAAAAAGCCCGTCATAGTGATTCGCTTTTGCGGGTCGCGTTTCGGGATTAGCCTGTGCATATCCAGCTTTTCGCAGGCCGGCTTGACAGCGGTGACCGGCGATGGATACTGTGTCACTCGGTGGTCGCCATTGTTTTTGGATTGTACTGCGCTTACCATCAGACAAAGTGCAGTCATTTTGCCATGGTACTATAAAAAAAATTAAAACTTAAAAGCTAAACAAATACAATTTGTTATAAAAAATCGTTATAGAAAACAATTATTGAACCAGTGAAATACATGTAATGTAGTTATTTATAATAAATGATTATTATCAACCAATCACAGTACTTATCTCATTTGTTTACATTTACAAAGCGGTGAAAATATTATTTAGTAATATTCAAAATATTATTTAAAACTTATTTTCGTTTGTCCGATAGATATTTTTACCTTTGTCGGATAGATGACGCTTACTTCAGTTATTTTTTTATAAAATTAACATTTTTAACACTTTGTATTTAATACGTTATAATTATAGCTGATTTATCGTTAATATAATTATACGGAATAAAATTATTTCTGAAATTCACGTTATAATAATTGTAAATTAATATATTAACCACCACTAGTGAGAATCCATTTATCATCTATTTTATTTAACCCACTGAGCGGCTTAGTGAAAACACGCTGGCACAGCTAATACTTTATTATATTACGTACGTTTTATTATAAAATTATTACTAGACAATAGTTATATTCAAAACCTTGAATTTTCAAGAATACTTTATTACAGTATCCGCTTTACGTAATTGTTATATGATTTATTTTTTGTCAAAAACCTTGCTTTCTAACAATGCTTTGTATTAGATGTTAATATCTATACATATACTTTTTTTTTATGTCATAGGTGGCAAACGAACATGTGAGTCACCTGATGTTAAGTGATCACCACCGTCCATGGACACTAACAACACCAGAGGAGTCGCAAGTGCGTTGCCACCCTTTGGGGGCCGGGTTAGGGGAGGGAGTGGGAGAGGAGAGGGGAGAGGAGAGGGGAGGGGGGAGGGGAGGTGGGCCTCCGGCGCTCTCACTGACCGAACGAAACGCAACAATGCAAGCACTGTTACTTCACGTCGATTTTCTATGAAAGGGTGGTAGTACCCCGGACGAGCCGACCCATTCATGCTAAAACCAGTAATAGTTTCAGCGTGGCTCTACCACATCTAAATACTAAGAATGTAAATGTAACGTGTCTGTACATATTCGATTTTCATGAAACAAATTGTTGCAGGTGTCTAGGAATAAGCAATAGAATACATTTTAATGATTTTTTAATTATTATTTTTTATAAATCGGGACTTGTCTTTGTTTCATTAAAATCGGTCCTCTCTATCCAAAGTTATTGTAATTTTAATGGCGCCGCGATTTAAGTATGAGAGAAAAGTAGATAAACAAATGGACTAAATACGTTCAGATGACTTTATTAGTCATTGTTTTGTACATCAGGTTCCACGTGGACGAAGTCGCGGGCACAGCTACTCTATACTAATATTATAAAGTTTAAGAGTTTGTTTGCTCGAACGTGCTAATCTCAGGAACCACTGGTCCGATTTGATTTAATGAATTTATTCCATTGGTAGATAGCTCATTTATCGAGGAAGGCTTATCCTCACGGTAAAACCAATAGTAGCGGAGATCCAATGATGAATGTTTCAAAAACATTTTTTTTTCGTTTTGAGTGCTTCCGCTGCGTGTCAGCGTTGGTCCAAAGTAACTATTACACGCGGACGAAGTCGCGTGCAGAAACTAGTATTATCACCCACCTCCGGTGCCGCTGCATCACATTCAAGAGACGAGACTACAATACTACCGGAACATTGATATTAGCGCCACCATATTATAAATATACATTCACACTAGCGCCAACATATTAGATACAGATTGATACTAGCGCCACCATATTAAAGATACATAAATAAGAACTATTATTATTATATAGATTTTAATAAGACTTAAATAAGAACATCATTATATAGAATTGAATCATTAGTTTGATCATTATGAATAATAGTATATTCTTTGACTTCATAGTTCGGCCATGAAAGGCAAGATGTCGCTGATCTACATGTCGAAACAGATTAGTGATCACATTAGAGATACATAAATAAGGATAATCATATAAAATTGTTGTATAGCTTAAATAAGATTAATTTGTTCATACTTTATTATTTTTGTGTTACTTAAATTATTTTGCGGAATTATGTATAAGTAGTAATCGCTTTGACTTATATAGATGGGCCTTTAAAAGGCAAGATGTTGGTGATATCTACGAATATGTACCAAGTATTGTAAGGCGAAGCTCTGGCCAAATAAATAGTGACAGTATCTACGAAGTATTTATTGCCATTCCTGACTGCATCGACACTATACGTGATTAGTGTAATATTAGATTGTGTACGATAACTAATTGAAATAAAGAGATAACGTGACGTAATTAAAGACTTTTTTTTTCTCTTTTTTTTATTGAGGATTTGTTCAAACAGAATACGCCACCCTCATCCATACTAAGAACAATCACAATTTACAGAATAACTTGCAGATATACATCTTAAAAAATACTAATAAAAAAGCTAAATTATAAAACAATAATACAATCAAATTCTTGCCCTTATACCGACGTCCAGCATATTATAAATTAATTTGGCTTCTTCCGATGTTGGGCGTGACAATATTTCATTACAAACACCTATATTATAAGTATTCTTAAATACCTGTCTTCTTTGGGATTCGTTCCGGACACATTCCATTACAATATGATACACGTTTTCTTCTTGAAGGAAAGACAAATTTCGATGTCATTCAATAGTAACTAGAACGCAAGAATGTGGATAATAGTGAGTGAATGTGGATTATCCCAATTCTAACTAATGCGAATATGGGTTCGTTTGTTTATTTTTTACGCTTTTCATCATGAACCGATCAACATAAAGGTTTGCGTACACGTTGCAGGTGTACCAGAAATAGACATGGCGTTGTTAAAATCCAGAATAATAGGTCAAATCTATAATAATGCGAGCGAACCTGGGGGAAAACGCTAGTGGAATAGAAAGAAAGAAAGAAATATTTTATTCATAAAGCACAACATAAAATACAAGTATACAAGAATGGACAAAAATATGCATATCTGTGCATTATGAAATGGTGTCCAGCTCAGCATATGCTAGCGTTATGAGAAACACTAAGCGCTGATTTTCAGCTGGAACCCAATGCAATTCACGGTGCGTAAAAAACTATATAAAATATGAATTAAAATTATATAATATAATACGTTTATAGGGTAAGTAAGTAATGTACAAAAAATAATACGGTACATAAAGAGATAATAATATATATATAGGGGAAATTAATGAAATAAAAAAGTAGGATACATAAAACAACATACAAGAGATAATTGCAGGCGTGTCTAAAATATATATGCAACTCAAATTGGATGCAAAACCTTTAGTTAATCATAATGGTGGTAGAGCCACGCTGAAACTATTACTGGTTTTAGCATGAATGGGTCGGCTCGACCCTTTCATAGAAAATCGACGTGAAGTAACAGTGCTTGCATTGTTGCGTTTCGTTCGGTCAGTGAGAGCGCCGGAGGCCCACCTCCCCTCCCCTCTCCTCTCCCACTCCCTCCCCTAACCCGTCCCCCAAAGGGTGGCAACGCACTTGCGACTCCTCTGGTGTTGTTAGTGTCCATGGACGGTGGTGATCACTTAACATCAGGTGACCCACATGTTCGTTTGCCACCTATGACATAAAAAAAAAAGTTTACAAGCATTGCGATAGTAATAAAAACTTTTTATAATTAATTTTAAATGTAAGTAATGCGTTGAGTTTGCCTATTGGAGGGGGTAGGTCGTTCCAGCATTTGGTAGCAGCGAACTTAAAACTACCTCGAAATGAGGTGGTAACATGGCGATGAGTACATAACATATATTTAGAAGCTCTAGTTCTGTAACTATTCAGATCTCTTGCCCAAACTAGTTTCTCATAAGGATATTCAGGCTTCCCGGTTTTGTATCACACCGAATAATAGTGAATAAAAATATATATATAATATAATGTTGCTCATTCCGTGGAAACATTCTCAAAGGTGAAGGCTACGTTTTACAAACAATAGACGGAAACGAACAATGACTGATATTAAATCGACAACACGATGAAACTTACATCGAAGGTAAGCCACGGTAAGGAAAAATCGGCGTTACGTGTTTGTTACGTGACTGATGACACGCAATGGCTTGGCAATAATGCTTCCGATGCTGAATTACTTTCATTTCAACCGTGTCCTAGATGTTACACGCGCGATTTTTCATTTATGTCGTAACGAGCTGCCTACAAATAAACAAATGACGAGTCATCGATCGTGTGAATAAAAGACCATAGGTTCTAAAACTATTCATCAAGAACTTGTCGAATCGTTTGATTATGACGTCAGCGTTCCAGAGTTTTCCATCTCTTTCAATGTAGGAGCATTGAAAGGTATAGCAGGGCGCCACGATGCGTCCGGAAAGAGTTCTATTTATATTCTAGTTAAGGGGTAAGGTAAGGTGTTGAATAACATCATAAGACTTGAGAAACCCATGTCAACCTCACCTGCACGTGGTGCACCCTGCTGAATAACGAACGAGGCAATGGCGAAAGCAGGATGGTAGGGTATTCGTAGCCGGACCTGAGGGGATGGGCCGGGGGGCTCATCTCCTCATTGCACAGGTCCGGGGGACGAGGGGGGGCAGCCGGTGTGTACCCGGTCTGTCCCTCTATAGGTAGGAGCCCGGCGGCCACCTTCCGCCGGGCGGACCGTGGGGGCGGCTCTACAAGGTTGATTAGCTTGAACGATCCCTTGCCGCCCCCACAAAACGGTCTGTCGGTACACCGTGGGGTTTTAGTCCGTGCGACTCGGACATAACCCACCCTCTCCCCCGGGCGTATCCATAAGGGATTTCCCCACGTTAAAAAAAAAAGGGTGGTAGGGTATTACTGCCTGACTGGGTCGCAACCACCATGTATATGGCGAAAAAGCCCGTCATAGTGATTCACTTCTGCGGGTCGCGTTTCGGGGTCAGCTATTCGCAGGCCGGCATGACAGCGGCGACCGGCGATGGATAGTGTGTCACTCGGTGGTCACCATTGGTTTTGAACTGTACTGTGTTTACCGTTAGGCATAGTGCAGTCACTTGCTGTGCAAGAATAAAAAAAATAATCGGGCCATGGAACATTATAAGTGTAAGTTTGAGTGTAGTATAATTGTGTGATAGTGAATCTATTTGACATTTAAATAAACTTCAGTTCAGGGCGGGATCTTAGTCTGTCATGTGGCTTTTATATTTTATTCAAAACTAGCTTCGACCCGTCATTGCGTTCGCGTGGAATAGTTACTTTAGGCTAACGCTAACACGCAACGGAAGCTCTCAAAAGGAAAAAAACACAAAAACTATTTTGAAACATTCTTAATTGGTGCTCTGCTAATATTGGTTTTAGCGTGATGATATATAGCCTATACCCTTCCTTGATAAATGAGCTATCTAACACTGAAATATTTTTTTCAAATCGTACGAGTAGTACCTGAGATTAGCACATTTAACCAAATGTAGTCCGGTGAAGCTGTTAAGACATTGTTTGGTCAATAGCGTAGTCAGATCGAAAAAAAAAAAAAAACATTTAACCAAATAAACAAGCAAACCCCCCAGCTTTATCATATTAGTATAAGATATTGTGTTATTTGACTCTATATTTAGTAACATTACCGCCATTTTACGTAATAAAGTTTGGTTATTGTACATAAATGAAGTGAATGGGAAAATAATACCGTGGAGCATGAATTCTGAGATACCGCAAAAACTCCCTGGAAAGTTCTAACAACCCACCATCTTGTTAGAACATTGAAATTGATAACAGACTTGTAATTGTATACTCGACAATGGCTATAAAAATCTGCGAAATTGGATGCCAAAACTAAAGTAAAATTAAAAAAAAACTGCTACTGACGTAAATGCCATTTGATTTACGCACGGGCATAACGATATTTTTATATCTTTATTCTAAGCTAGTAGCACAGTATAAATATATGAAACAGTACGGAAACTATCTACAAACGCAAGCAAGAGTTGTTGAGTTATATACGCTTGGTACACATATATGTTTCAACAACTCATATATGTATGAATAGTTAGCTTAGCTTAGGTGAGCATACATAGGCCGCGAATTGCATGTATCAGGCATCAGCCAAAGCCGAGGTGTGCCGCGCACCCTTGAGCTAGTTGTCAAAATAAAATCGGCTGAGTGCCTTAAGCGCTCGCCTTAGTGGTCCGGTGAAGCTATTAAGACCTTGCTTGGTCAATAGCGTAGTCAGTTCGAAAAGAAAAAAAAAATACAAAACGCAAGTACCGGCACACTCACACAAACATACGCATCGACGAGAGGTTTTAAAAGGTACTCTATGGACAGCACCGCGAAAACCGCTTAGGGGTCTTGTCGATGCATATGTTTGTGTGAGTGTGCCAGTATGAACGTTCATAGGTAGTTTCCGTACTGTCTCCTATATTTGTACTATGCTGGTAGACCCGGCGAACGTTGTCCCGACCTGTTACTATAATGGTATTAAGAAAAACCTTGACAAATTATAGACCTAAACCTTCCTTATGAATCACTTTATCTACTGGTGACAAACCGCATGAGGATCCGTTCAATAGTTTTTGAGTTCATCGCGAACAGATAGAGCGACAGACAGACGTGGCAGAGAACTTTATTTTAGAATATGTAGTGATTAAAAAACTTTCCAATTATATCATACTAGCTGACCCGTGCCCACTTCGCTAGGCGGTAATAGGCATTACCCATTTCCCCTTGAGGGGTCCACCATCTTGACCCCTCAGGCCGCAGTTTGGGTCCCTTAGGAGGGGACAACACCTGTTGGAGGAGCAGATGTAGTGTCGATTAGACAGTCCCTGCTCCTCCGGCCAAAAGGTGTAAGAAGGTACCATGGGGTTTTAGTCCGTGCGACTCGGGCATATCCATCCTCTGCTGCCCGGTGAGATCGATATCCGTTAGGGATTCCCCCATGGAGAAAAAAAAGGCAGTAATAGGCATTATCAAGCTACAACTTTTTTCTAGAACTCAATCATATATCTCTCATCTTTAAGGCAGCGTTCGTAAGAAATGTTTTACCATTTTTTCTCCGGCTCCCCAGATATTACCCCCTACAACCTCACAAACTTTACCTCTTTATGATATTAGTATAGATCAAGCAATACCACCAACCTTTTTCCACCGAGCTCCAAGGTGACCGGCGTTAGGTGTTTGGTAGCGGCCTCATAGATTATCCTGCCGACATTCGTTCCTCCAGTGTAGAATATATAATCGAATTTCTGCTTCAGAAGCTCTGTGGTCTCCTGAGGACCTCCTTCTATCAATACTATGGCTTCCTGGTAAATTATAAAGAGTTCATTATTCATTATCACTATGAAAGTCATTATATTTGAGTGTTTTTACGTTATACAATCCTGACTAATATTACAAATGTGAATGTGAGTTTAAAAGCGAGTGAGTAAAAAACAATACAAACAAAAAAATACCCAGTTCTGAATCTGTATACTCCGTTAATTAGTTAACTATAATTCGCCCATAGGTGACACTAAGCTATACGCCATCGTTATTATCGTATGAAACTAGCATTTGCCCGCGGTTTCGTTCGGACAGCATTGTTTCTTTAGTATGAAAGTATCCATGCCCTTTATTGTACACCTGACCTCCAAGCGAATTTTCATAAATATCGGTTGATTAGTTAAGGCGTGAAAACAAACAAACAAACCCACATTCCCATTTATAATACGAGTCACGATACTTGGGAGTTAAAACTATAACAAGGAAATTAATACATCACGTTGAATACGTTAGTAAATCTGTTTGTCGCTTTAAACTTAATTTTATACTGAAATATGTAATAACTTCTAGAAAGTTATATTCATTTTTTTTATTGCCGCTATATGTAATGACTAAGAAGCTGTTTTGCATAACAAACTGTGTAAAATTGGCGTCACAGATACGTGTATTATTCCTATAATTGATTAATTCAAATAACATATTTATGATTTAAATATTCAAATTATGTGTATTTAACACAGTGTGTGTTTTAAGAATATTGTCTTATTCAAACTTTTAAGAGACAAATTTATTGGAATTATAATTATAATCAACCATTTAAAATTATTTGTTATTAACAATGTAAGACTTTAGTTACGATTATAACTTACCGTATCCAAGTATTTCGGAATATTTTCAACGAGAAAACTGGTACAGGCTACAGCGAGTTCGCTAGGTTTAAGAACGACTGCATTTCCAGCTGCGATCGCTCCAGATGCCGGCAGTAGGAGTAATTGCAGTGGATAATTCCATGCGCCGATAATCAAAGCAACACCGTATGGATCGTTGTATATCACGACATCGTCTAACATGTTCACGAAGCCTTTTTCTGGCTGAAAATTGTACATATTTGTAAATTTTTCTATAACCGGTAAATAACGATTCGGCCCTTTGAAATCGTATGACTTCTTAAACTTGTACTTTGTATAATTACAATATTGCACTCAAATAACGTACTGTTACACCCTGTATAATAATTCGTTGTTACAAATAAACAATAGATGAGTCACTGAGTCATTAATAGACGCATTGACACGTTATCTCGCCGACAATTGCGAGCAAAGCATAAAGTTCTAAAATAGCAAATCTCTCGAATAATGAAGTCAGCCTTCCAGAGATTTCCAGCCTTCGTGTTGTAAGGTATATAAGTGCATCCCAGGGCGTTCGATGACAGTTCTATTCTGTACATCGGACCGACAACGAAGAGAAACAAAAGGAACAAACCTACAAGAAAACTACACGTATCTAATCTTTCGAGTAATGACGTCAGCCTTCCAGAGATTTCTACCTTCCGTTTTGTGAGCTATATAAGTGCACTACAGAACATACGAAGACAGCGTAGACCGGTGATGCTGTCGCTCCGATGTCCACAATAGAATTGTCTTCGTATTTTTTTTCTCGAACTGACAACGCTATTGACCTGGTAAGGTCTTAACAGCTTCACCGAACTACGCCAATGCACAACCAATAATAAACATGTTCTTGTTTACTCATGACCACAGAATAAGATGATCATGAAGTTATAGATGATAAGCTTTGTTAAGTACATAACAAAGGTTACGGTAACCGACTGTCTTACGGGAGTTGGAAAACACGTAGCGTGACAGTAGGTTAATTGTCTCGCTTTAGTTGTAAATTCGAGTTGGCTCACATCTAATTAAATACAAAGCTTTAGTTTTAATTATCGCGTTGCTTTCTAAATATATGGGCTATGTAGATATTTAAAAAGAAAACTTTTAATGTTTCTGCAACTTTCTTGTCTTCTAATGTATATCTGAGATAACATTTTGCTACGTACTGTGTCTCAAATTAGCGTCCATTATTAGTAAATATTTTAACAATCCTGCAAATCTAAGTTTCTAGGCGAAAAATTTATGAGTGAAATATACTTTGGACAATACATAAAATATGAATAGTAAAGTAAAAATGTAAAGTAGCTGTTTTTTTCCAGATTTTTATTAAAAAAAAAGTGCATGCGTAAAGTACACATGTCAGAAGTGAAACTTCTTTGGCGAACTAATTTATAAGTCTTGTTTATATTTATATAAGAAAGAAAAAAAAGTTTTTTTATTTATTTAATCTGCGTTTACTGCAAATGGCGTCACTTCCGTTGCATACCTGCGTGACGTTATATCTGTAAAAAATTTACCCTCATGCACCTAAAGAAGTTTCACATCAAAAATATTGCAATTAATTAATAATACGTAAATAAATACATTTAAATCATTTTAAGAATCAGGATCAGTTTATTTGTACACGTATCACTGCTAAATTATTACGTTTATGATAAATCGTAAACAAAGAAAATCATAAATCATATCCCCGAGTAACATTTAGTCGTTTGTTTCGTTACAATCTTAAGATTGTATCAAAAATTATAGTAATTTGAATTACGTGTAAATTATGTACGTGAGAAGGGTACCATCTAATTATATCTAAATGCTCTTGTAAGTTATAACTTTGACGTTATGGTTAACATATATTAAGAGTAAAGACTTAATTTTAGTACATCAGTGTAAATCTTTTTTTTTTTTTCGAACTCACTACGCTATTGATTTAGCATGGTCTTAACAGCTTCATCGGACTACTATCAGTGTAAATCTATATATATATAAAGAACTTTTATATTATTTTTTGAAGTGAAAACTCGTTTAGGCGTATTGAATGGCCAACGAAAGTGCACCGTCACGTTTGCGTCGGTAGTGTTGAATAGGGTTTACTCAGTATCGAGTACGCTCGTGTTGGTGACGCGTTGAGTTGTATATACACGGATCCATTTGTATCAGTCACGTTTGTTGCCTGACATACAATTAAACGTTCCAATAATTAATTTATAATTTTCCATTACTATCATGTGATCGTATGCATAAAGTTATTTTTATTTTAGTTTCTTACAGAACAGATATTCCCACCGCACGAATTTGATTTTTTTTTTTCGAACTGACTACGCTATTGACCAAGCGAGGTCTTAACAGCTTCACCGGACTACTAAGGCGAGCGCTTAAGGCACTCAGCCGATTTTATTTTGACAACTAGCTCAAGGGTGCGCGGCACACCTCGGCATTGGCTGTTGCCTGATACATGCAATTCGCGACCTATCTGAGCTAACCTAAGCTAACTATTCATACATATTTCGTATCGGATAATATTCTAAACTATTTCAGTTTGATAAGGGAAAAAAGATAAAACCCTTCCACTTGCATGTGTAAGCGAGTATGCGTGCACGTATGTGGAGTTGATATGTGTAATGTTGTCGCAGTGATGTAAGATTTTGTGTGACTGTATCGCGCGAGCAGCGTACTCAAGGGCTCCACGCCGAGGGCACGGACCTAGACTTGAGCCGCTGCCGAGGGGGGCCTAGTCTGGTTATATTTGATGTTATAGTGATATGTGTGTTATAGTATTCTTATTTTTATGCTAAAATCTTACAAGTTGTGGAATGATATACAAGATTTTACTTCACATATGTATTCAAGTGAACGAAATATGTTTAGATATGTACTTAATTTGGAGCTACATAAGGGTTTGCCAATTAATAACTTATTTTATACTAAACTCATAACAAATAATGTTCGGTTAACAGAATTGATATTTTTAGAACAAGCGTATTTTCCACTGACATTTCACTGCATTATAATAATAATAGCGGGCCCAGCGGACGTTGTCCTGCTTTGATAATCAAAAATAATAAAATTCAACCCTAGCGTCACCTACCGCGTCCTATTGTGAATCTAAACCATTCTCGGATCCACTGGACACACGGACAAAAGGTCATCAAATTCGGTCCACCCGTTTAGGAGGAGTTCAGTGACATACACACGTACAGAAGAAGATTATGTATAAAGAAAACTAAGATAACTACTGCCGTATGAGCTATAACAATGATACGGGGTCCACAGGCTACGGAGGCCTTGATGTGTCAAAAGATTTTTAAATGTAGAGAACATTTTCAACAATATACTCCGAATGAATAAATTTTGATAATATGAAGAGATAGTGATTTGTAGGTCCTAATGATTCCTATGGTCTGACTGGAACCGCGCAATATGTATGCGCGGGGAGGTGGGGGTGGGAAGGGAAAAGAATGAACTCTCATGAGATTCCTAGTGTCAGACCAATCTTACCATATCAAAGCACAGTTTTTTGAAGTTGTATATTTATGAGTATAATTATATGCAATCCCTGATTTGACCAATATGATTTCTAGATAAGTACAAATAAAGAACTAATATATATGAAATGTATCTTTCATTCTTACACTTTATACTTCATAACACAGGACCCATCTTTAGATATTTTATCTCATGTGCGTTTGATACTGACAGCCCACGCCCCCCGCGCCGTCTCGTCGCTCGCGTACCAATGGCGCGATACAGCGTTTGCGGTCAGACTATTTTATTTTTAAGATACAAGGTGAACTTACAGCTCACAAAATTTAACAATATAATATAAGTAATAAGATAAATATGGCCATTTACAAGTTCACACAGATATAAACCTTATTTCGTGAGAAACACGATATATTCAACGGTAACTAAACAAAACAACATCTCCCCGAGGAAATTCTGATATGAGGTAAGACTAGCTACGACAGTGATTTTAGCCCTGAAACTAACCGCATATGTGATTTTCAATTACTATGAAATCAATCAATAGTAGGTAAATTGAGCTGGTCCGTAAATTACTTTACAGGTTGCTATTATACTGTCATACAAGATTTATATGGCAATTGCATTTTGATACAAATTTGTCAAAAAGTTGGTGGTTTTAATGTGCATCCCGCAGTTGTACACAATCATATGATTGTGTGTTGTCCTTGGTCAAAAAAGTATGACGACCACTTATAGGTAAAGTTATATGGTCCTTGTATTATCATATTACTTGTAGTTTTTATGACAAGGATATTTTTAATACTTACCCTTTCAGGCTTACACCAGTCATCCAAATGATAAATCGTGTTCTTCAAATCGTTGATAAGGTAATCCACTTCTAAGAGAACAGCTTCCATTTTCGACCGCCTCAGGTCTTTGCGGAGTGCCTCAATCATCGCGGGAGTGTTTTCCTCGTACATGCGAAGGAGATTCTTCAGTTGCTGTCGACGCCATTCTACGGGCCGGGTGACGCCTCGATTGTAAGCGTCACGAGCTTTTTCGACAGCCTTTGAAGTAACAAATTAACATACACTCTTTTGTTATACATTTATCCTATACCTACGTATAATAGGAATGCAAATCTAACGTGTCTGTGCTTTATTAGATTTTTGTAAAAAAAAAAATGACGGTTTCTTATAATAATTATAAAATTCTTTCTTCTTATCTGCACTCTCTGTCCGCACCATTTTTTGTTTTGCTATCGTTTTATTTAATATGTAAGTTAAAAATCGTATTTGTGAGCATTTATTGGGGGTAGTATTTTTTTTAATCACTACATAGTATAAAACAAAGTCCTCTGCCACGTCTGACTGTCTGTCTGTTCGCGATAAATTCAAAAACTACCGAACGGATTTTCCTGCGGTTTTCACCAGTGGATAGAGTAATTCACGAGGAACGTTTTAGTATATAATTTGCTAAAGATTTTTTCATAACCAGGGCGTGACAACGTCTGCCGGGCCGCTAGTTATATATATATATATATATATTTATTTAACTGTTTTAGACGTTATTGCCTTTATGGCGGTTTCATTTCGGTCCCCTATCGCCATCTTTAAGTTATAATAATTATAAAAATACATTTCAGTCATTTTTAGAAATGTTTGTCTGTCTGTTCGTATGGATACGCATCATCCTTTAGTCTTGGTTTCGTTACAATCGGTTCACTCTATCAAAAGTTATTGTAATTTTGATGACGACGCGACTTAAGAACGACAGAAAAGCAGATAAGTAAATGAACTTAGGACATTCAGGATGATTTTATTAATCACAGTTTTTCTACGTTAGGTTCCACGCAGACGAAGTCGTGGTTACAGCTAGTATAATAATTTTTTTTTGTCCGTGTGTATGTGACTGAACTCCTCCTAAACGGTTGGACAGATTTTGACGAAATTGTGTGTTCAGGTGAATTCAAGAATGGTTTAGATTCACAATGGGACCCGGTAGGTGGCACTGCGGTTGACTTTAAGGATGTTTTTTATTATCAAGACAGGAGAACGTCCGCCGTGCCCGCTATTACTCATAGTTAAAAATTAAATTAAAAAGGCTCTAAAATGTTGTGTCAATAAATTTTCCATTTATTTAGTGAGAGTGATAGAGTCTGTGGAAAGCCTACTCCTTTCTCAAGGGTCGGCAATACATCTGTGATGAACCTCGTTTCGCAGGCGGCGGTAATCACTTACCATCAGGTGACTCGTATGTTCGTTTGCCACTAATCGTATATATAAAAAAAAACATTTCCAGTTACTTGTCATTTTTTGCTACAAAGATGTAACCGGAGACTAGCATTCATGAGGTCTTTGAAGTATTAAGTAACCCATCAATAAATGGCTTGAGGGCACCGGGCATTCCGAGTTTGGTAATAAACTCACTTAAAACTAAGGAAGTTTAAACTATATCCAACTTCGTCCATTGAACCGGTGATGGCTTACGTTTGATAACGTTTTGGTGGAGGAAAACATCATAATAATGTAACCTATGTTATTTGGGATTTTTCTAAGTCCTTCTAGTTAGCTATAACCCTCAACCTTATTAGAGCTAGCTAGCTTTGTAAACGCAATGCCATAAGAAATAAGCAAAGGAACGTATTAACAAAGGTCTTCAATAGCGATTATTTGTAGCTTGCTCTGTAAACATCTTCTTCTTCTTCTTTTTAAAATGGCAACATGTGTGCGCACACAATTTTGCCAATGTCAAGTGAATGGAGCCATAAACAATGGAAGTTGCGCCAGACAATTAAACGATTATCTTTATATCCAGACCGGGCTATCTACAAACAGATACCACAAAGAAAGCACATGTAAACTAAACATATTGCTAGAATACAGACGTACACAGGAGCATCACACTAAAATCTAAAGTTTAATTTTGTTAGTATTAATAAATTTCGACAGGCATTCTAGAATTAAATGATTAACCGTAACAAGGGTTAAGAGACACATAATGTTAGTAGGACGGGGAATAGAAGGAGGTAGAACATCATAGAGAGAGACTCTGTTTCTAGGGCAATTAAAAAATATGTGATCCGGTGATCCGTCCTCTAAGCCACATTCACAAATAGAGTGATACCTGATCCTTATTTTATTCAAATGTACTGGAGTGCTGACGTGCCCAAGGCGCAAGCGGCAAATAATAGAGACAACATTTTTACTAATTGGGTCTCGAATAATGTCATGTCAATATGTCACTACTGTCATTACTGTCACTTCCTATTTTACTGCGTATCATGTATCGTGCTCGTACGTGTTTCTATAGATACATGTAATAATATGATATTGGTGTTTACTTTTAAACCCATTAAATCTATCGAACCTGTTCCGTGTGTTCCGACAGCTACATTTGAAAGCCAGAGCCTCTCTACGTTTTGCGTGTTTATCATCTTAGGCGTCATTTAACATCAGATTAGATTGTGGTCAAAGGTTAAAAACTAAAAATTTTTTTTTAATCAAAAATAAATTCTAAATGTAAACAGAGTTTTTTTTATCCCTGCTTTAATCAATTAAGTATTAAATTTACCTCGGCCATATTAACAGGTTTGGGTTTGTAGTTTGTACCGGTACCTAGAACAAAAAAAAACATTCATTCAACGTTTTAATAGAGGCAACGCTTTGAATTAAAGTTGTGTTAGCACTCACATTAGGTTGCTAATATGTACAAGATCGTATCAGTGTGACCGTGATATAAAGGTAAACAGCTCTGATGAACTAGTGTAATGCAAATAAAAGAATATTACTACGACTGAATACAAAAAGGTTATAACAACATTTAATTAGAAGGATAAACAAATTTCGTGACAATCTATACTAATATTATAAACAGGTAAAGTTTGTGAGGTTGTAGGGAGTAATATCTGGTGAGTCGGACAAAAATGGTCGAACGAAAACGTTTCTTACGAACACTGCCTTAATTATGAGATATATATGATTGAGATCTAGAGAAAAGTTGTAGCTTGATAATGCCTATTACCGCCCAACGAAGTGGGCACGGGTCGGCTAGTAGAATATAAATATATTAATATATTTTTTAAGTCATTGTTAACTTATATTTTATTTAAAACCATTTAACGTACTGCGAAGTAGTTATATTTTATAGAAAGACCCTGCACTACAAATAATGGTCCTTATTTGTACAGGTGATTTTATCATAGAACACTTTAGAAACATATAATGGACATGACTTCGAGCATTCACTTGTGCATCATATAAATAATTGCCCTGTGAGGGATTTGCACTCAAGACACTAAGTATGCCGCCGGCAGCAGCAAAGCAACCTCTTAAATCACTGTGCCATACTTGCCGTAATACCTAGTCCGGTGAAGATGTGAAGGTCTTTCTAAGCCAATAGCGTAGTCAATTCGAAAAAAAAAAAACTTTCCGTAATATACTAATCGGGTAAAAAAAATATTAAAACAAAATATTCCACAATTTTTCAAGTGATAACTTCTTTATTCGCATTGAGCGGTACGTTTTTGGCAGGAGATAAATTTATAATTTCCCGTCATGACATGCTAGTAAGCGTGACCGACCGTATTGCGCTTGCGCGACTTGCGTCAGACTAGCGAAGAGTAATATAAAAGCCTGTGTACATCTAATATTGATCTTTTGTATTGAGATTGTGCAGCCTATCATATGTTTGATGAATTAATAAACTGTATAAAACAGTGTATAATTATTATTCGGAGTGCCAATAGATATGAAAGAGAGCCAAATGATAATAATTTCAATAATTCACTCTATAATAATCAAGGCTGTAAGGGGTGTCGAATAATATCTAAGACTTGAGACAGCCAAGCCAAGCTCACCTGCACGTGGTGCACCCTGCTGAATAACGAACGAGGTAATGGCGATAGCGGGGTGGTAAGGTTTTAGTCTGACTGGGTCGCAACCACCATGTATGTGGCGAAAAAGCCTGTCATAACGATTCGCTTCTGCGGGTCGCGTTTCGGGATCAGCCTGTGCATATCCAGATTTTAGCAGGCTGGCATGACAGCGGCGACCGGCGATGGATATTGTGTCACTGGGTGGTCGCCGTTGTTTTTGGATTGCACTGTGCTTACCATCAGCCACAGTGCAGTCATTTTGCCGTGCTACAATAAAAAAAAAAATTTAGAAATTCAAAATAGAACGCTGTTTAAATTCTATTGTTTTGTGTTTTCACTTCTTTTGGTAGCCAGTCATAAGGACTGCATCGACTGTTTTCGTTTGTTACCACTTGAGTGATAATTCTGCAAGCATTATCATTTACGTTCATAACATACTTATATACGTATGGAAAAATAACAAAGTAAAGAAATAATTTACAAGTAATTATGATCATCTACTACATGCACGACGCGAACTACGTAGAATTGTTTATGTTTTATTGTGTTCGCAAGTGTTATTCTCGAACTGATACCTACAACCAATCACTACAAAACCGGTCTGGACTGTAAATAGTATAGGTTGTTGTTTTACAAACAAAAATAAACCAAATAGTTAATAAAACATTATGCTTTATCGTGTTACCAAGGTACAAGGTACACATACAACACGATACAAATACAAGTTTAACTAAGTTAAACTATAGATTTCCAAAAACAAGATCTCAAGATGTATATATCAAGAAATACCGGTTTAGAATCAAGATGTTAGTATAAGAGCTAGTTAGAAGTTATACGCTATGAAAACAAAGTAAAAATAAATAAGGAAAATAAGGTAATGAAACGAATAAATAGAGTTTATATGACGGAAAATTTTATGACATGCATGGAGTTGGCAAATATGAATGTAGTCCGATGAAGCAAATAGCGTAAACAGTTCGAAAAAAAAGGCAAATCATTACATAGTATAAAATAAAGTCCCCTACCGCGTCTGTCTGTCTGTTCGCGGTTAACTCAAAAATTACTGAACGGATTTTCATGCGGTATTCACCAGTAAATCACTTATTACTTTATTTCTTAACCACTTTAAACTATCCTCCTTAAATAATCGAAGAATAATATTAGAACTTATGTTTTTATTTAATATATTTCATGACAAAATTGACTGTCCACAAATTACTAATCACTTCAAATTTAATATTCCTACTACGCTTCCGAGATCTAATAAATACGTTCCATTTTATATTTCTCATTTATGTACTAATTTAGGCTTTTACTCTCCGGTCAACAGAATATCTAGGTCATATAACTCACTCCATAAAACATGCGACATTTTGTCAACTAAACGAAATCATTTCAAAACAGCGATAGAGACATATCAGTCTCTTCACAAAATACAGTTATAATTTTTTCATTATTTCATTTCTGTTTCAATTTTCTCGTTTTTGTATTATCGTTTTTTTTTAAATATGTAAAATAGTTTAATCTCTTGTTTTATTAATATTTAATTTATTGTTGGAGCATGCCGTGGTTGTCTGTAAATATGACTACATTTATAATGTGTTACAATAGTCCTACTTTTTATATACTCACTAATGTATTGTCATGTTGACGATCCTAAAATAAATAAATGATTCATGAGGAAGGTTTCGGTATATAATTTGTCAAGGATTTTTTTATATACAGGGCGGGACAACGTCTGGCGGGTCTGCTAGTATAATAACATAAGATTAAAAAGACCGATTGACACGCGAATTTTTAAATATATCTCAACTGTGGCCCGTTTATGAAATGTTAAACGTCTTGTATTACGTAAGCGTTTTCTCTTGTAACTTACAAAAATGCGTTTATCAAAACTACACAAGTATTTTACAAGTTTTTTTTTTATGTCATAGGTGGCAAACGAACAGCTGTGTCACCTGATCTTAAGTGATCACCACCGTCCATGGGCACTAACAACACCAGAGGAGTCGCAAGTGCGTTGCCACCCTTTGGGGGGAAGGGTTAGGGGAGGGAGAGGGAGCCGAGAGAGGGGAAGGGACCACCTCCGGCGCTCTCACTGACCGAACGAAACGCAATAATGCAAGCACTGTTACTCCACGTCGGTTTTCTATGAGAGGGGTGGTAGTACCCCGGGCGAGCCGACCCATTCATGCTGAAACCAGTAATAGTTTCAGCGTGGCTCTACTACCGTAGCAAGTTACAAGTGATATCACTTGTAGAACAAGTCCATTATCACACTTCTATTTGTGATTTTTTAAATAATAAATACCTACGTAGCTTGTTACGAATATTTGGAGTTTCCGTTGACTCTTATATATCCGTACTATAAATATAACGTTGGAGGTGTACTATTTTTAAAATCTTTAGATAGTTAATTAGTAAATCTGCCAAATACAATAATTTTTTTGTCACGAATTAATTGAAAAGAATTAAATTTCCAATCAGATGTCGATATTATTTGCGGCGTAAATCGAAAAGTAACAAGAGCAACTAATGGCGGGAATACTATTTTTATAATCTTTAGATAGTTAATTGGTAAATATGCCAAATAATTTTATTTTTCACGAATTAATTGAAAAGAATTAAATTTCCAATCAGATTTCGATATTATTCGCAGCGTAATTCGAAAAGTAACAAGAGCAATTAATGGCGGGAATAGTTTGCCGCTATTTTATATTTTCTCCTAGAAAGCTTTTAAAGTAGTAGATGGGTTGTGGCTAGACTATCTTTTCTATTTTTCATTCGGCCAAAAAATAAAATAGGTTTTACAATAGATAATTTAGACACAAAGTCAAATTATTTCAAAAAAGTTTTATTGTTAATATTAAGTCATTAACTCGACTAATTATTCTACTGTCCTTTCAATATTACAGACATAATACGACAGAAAAACATATTTGGAAATTTAACAAAAACTTGTAAATTAAAGTTTATAGAATATACAAGTCTTGTGAAGTTATTTGATAAACGTAATTTACAAGAACTTGTAAAAACGTTATTGCAACTTATTAGCTTGTAAACTTGTACGGTGTTATTACAAAAAAGTTAAATATGTATTGAATACTGGCTGTAAAAAGGATTGAAATTAAATGCACCGCGGTCGCTGAATGTTCGCCATATTGGTCTTTTGTCTCGCTTTGGTTACGTTAGGTTAGACTTGCGAAAAAGGATAACGCAAACTTGCCTCGGGCGAGATTAGTGCATTTAATTCGAAACTTTTTTAAATTTAACTTTATTGTAATAACACCGGTAACGTTTCATAAACAGGACACAGGCCGTGTTATTACAAAAGAGGTAAATACGCATTGAACTCTTACTTGAAAAAGTCTGATCACAAAATAATTTGCGAATTTCAAGAAGTTAAAAAAACCCTTGTTTACAGATGGACATCATTTAAATTTAAATATTCTCTAACACTTGTCTAAGTTGACAATTCTTATGTTATATTTGTGATTTACTGTTTTTCTATTTGCCGGCAAGACATAATAAATTATGTAATACATTATAAACGTAAGTATAATTAATTTGGAAGACATAAATAAATTAAACAATTTTATAGATTCACAAGTAAATCATAACTACTAACTAGTATATGGCACTATTGATATTTGACAATACATTTCATCTGATATTATACTGTTGTTCCACCTTACGCACTTTGACGTAATATATAATTCTTATACAGCATGATTGGTTAAATAGTTGCAATCCTCTCACAGATGACTCATTACTTGCTTCTCGTTCTAAATCTAAATTATAAAATTGCTGATTATCTGGCTTTTTGGCGAAAACCTGAAAAATAAGGATTCGGAGGGCACTAAAAAAAAATCTAGCGCTTTAAATTTTTTAGGGCTTTTTCAGAATACTCAAAGGTTAAAAAATTATTAACGATATCCTTTGTTCAATTATCCTTAAATATGCAAATTTTTATCTTTTTTTTCATTTGAAATTATCGTTACGATTTTTTTTTGTCCACAAGCACTAATGAATTTTTATAGAGAATTAGTTTTGTAATTTGTAAAGCCCTACATAAATTTCCTGTACGACGATTATTTCTCGAGTTATTGAATGTCGAAATCAAAAATGACTTTTTTGCTATAATCAAATGATAGTTCTACGCCAAATCATCGTATAGATCTGGTGAGCAGCTCAGTTTAAAGTGGATTAAATTTCCTAAAAGAGTATTATGGTTAGAATACCAAATTTAAGCTCGTGGGATGTTTTTTGAGCAGCAAAAATTTGGAAAAAAAAATTCGATGATTTTCTAAAGATTCCTCTGAAACCATAGATCTGAAATTTTTTTCATGGTTGAATCTAAAACGTCTAGACATTGGAAGCTACAATTTGCTATTATTTTACTGTACGACTATTTCCTGCCGAGTTACAGCCTATTGAGAATCACCCAAAAATTAGTTAAGTTTCGTGACTAGTATATTATTTTTATAATATCTCTGATTACACAAATTTATAGAAAGACCAAACTAGTGAAGAGCATGATAGACGCCCATTAACACACACTGTGAATGAAATGTCCTCTGATTACTCAAGCCCACACAAATACAAGACGGTAAATCCATTTTCCTTATAGATACATTTTGGGAGGTTATTTTTATAAATGTCGTATTTTGGAATAATCCAGTTTAGACCGTTTTCATCGAACTATTTCACAGCCAACCTAATGATAATAAAAGCATAAAAGAATATCAAGTCCTATATATTCAATATGACTAAAAATAAGCAAGTGTTTCTGCAACTCTGTGTGACTTGACAACATCTTAATTAGGAAATCCGCGATTCACTATTACTGCATGGACCTTGTTCATAAATACTGTTATTTTGAATTAATATGTTACAAAGGCCGTTTGTTAGAACGATTAACTAGTAATTCTTGTTAGAGGTAGAAGGTCGTTTCAAACTTACGTAAACTGTAGATACCATTATATAATATGAAAACATGAATTAGGAATCTATATTATAATAAATCTGTAGCTAGGTCAAATCTGTACATTAAATATTTTTTGAAAATTTTGATCGGGGTAGGCTTTGTTGTCGATATAGAAGCCAAAAATAACCCTTTTAAAATTTTTGTCTGTCCGTCTGTCCCTGTGAATGCGCATTACTCTAAAAGTACTGAACCGATTTTGACGAAACTTGACACAGCGATAACTAATGTTACAAGGTTACATCTAGGATACTTTTATCTCATAAAACGCAAGGGATTCTCCAGGATAACGGACGAAAGTAAAAAAAAATTATTCATGATATTCTTGACGAATTTTGGTAAATTTTCTTTGTGCTATATATAGCAGACAGATTAGCTAAAAAAATAAGCTATATTTCCAATATTTCCTTATGCTACTTAAAAAAAAATGATCGCCATGTTTTGAACCGTCGGCTCCGTCGTCGAAACGTATAAAGTCCAGTACATTATAATTGAGCTACGGCTACATGACATTTCTGTGCGTAATTATCAACTACATACATTTGTGTAAACGAAACTATCACTTATATGTTGATACATTTATTTCATTGTACAAAATTTTTTTTTCTAAACAAAGGTGACAAGATTTATTTATTTATCTATACTATAATAAAACTGTAACAAAGCCAAATCTGTACATTTAATATTTTTTGAAAATGTTGATCGAGGTAGACTTTGTTATCAATAAAGGATACGTTTTGTCCAATAAAATGGAAGGAGTTCTCCAGGATAAGGGAAAACAAAAATTTGTGGTTAATGTAATTCTTAATGGATTTTGGTATTTTTTTGCGATACCTTAGTACAAGAGCCAGCAACGTTGGAAGAACGAGAATTTTAGAAAAGCTGGTTCTTTAATATGAAGATATATTATGCCCTTCCAAACAGGATCCAGGATACCCGGTAGCCGGTTAACGTTGTGTTTTTAAAGCGCATCACACTTTTACAGGTCAAAATTTTGATTTATAAATAAATTTAGGAACAATTTTTTTTCAGTAACTTTTAAACGCTATTAAAATCATGGATTTATCACAACTAGACATTTTTTTATTTACACTAATGTACCCGATGATATATTTTATAAATAAATATATTTAATTTCGAACCATTTTATTTTTTCCATTGCAGAGAACATATTTTATTTCATTAACGACGACATCTTAAATACATGCGTCGATAACATACGCTGCCACAATTATCGCTATCTTTATCGTGCAGGCAGTGCTGTACTAAACTAAAGCTGTAGCTAAGTTATTCTATATACATATTATTTTTATAGAAATAAATCGGTTTGACTTTTTTGACTATTATAGGTGGCACACTTACAGGTGGGTCACCTGATGTTAAGTTATCACCACCGTCCATAGACACTTCCAACACCAGGGGAGTTGCAAGTGCGTTGCCAGCCTGTGTTTGGGGCGGGGAGGAGAGAAGGGAAGGGGAAAGAGGAAGAGGAGGGGAGGTGGGCTTCCGGCGCTCTCACTGACCGAACGAAACGCAACAATGCAAGCACTGTTACTTCACGTCAGGTTTCTGTGAGAGGGTGGCACTACCCCGGGCGAGCCGACCCATTTATGCTGAAACCAGTGAACTCTCGAGAATATGCTTTATGATTTTCTTGGTGAGGGTTTATTGTGAACCCAGTACTTTAACAGTGATACGTGTTCATACAAACAGACGGACAGATAGATAGATAGACATTTCTAAAAATGATTGAAACGTATTTTATTATTTATTCGTAGACACCTGAAACATACTCGATAAATTGAATAAAAGCAATATTTATTGGCCCCTTCGGTAATTTGAAATCGAAGAATAGAGTAGGTATCTTGCTCGCTAAGACATAATAATTTGAAGTCTGTGCTTGCTTACTCTTTATAATATGAAGCATTTATTATGTGTGAGTTGGAAGAAAACGAAAAGCAACGCCCTACTCCAGTCAAAGATCTCTTACTACCCTACGCTTCTATTCCGCCAGAATCGACATAAGTGACAATTTCTTCTCAACTGTCACCATGATCAAAAATTAATTGGATAATGATAGACCGAACTCGCTTACTCAACAAAAAACTACGGACTTCTTTTTGAAATAGTTTTTTTTTAAATAATTGTATAAATGTTTAAAATAATAAATCACCAGCTTTGTTTAGTTTTAGTCCTTTTCTCTGGGTTATTTAAACTCCTGTTTGAATTCTAGAAAATTTGAGTTTTTTTTCTGATCTCTTGAGTGTCAATTTATTGAGAGTCCACTATTTTATGTACGTAATTATAATATACAATTATTATTTTTATTTTTTTTCATAGATAGACGACGTTGTTCTAATAAAGGCAAATTATAGGAATCTTATACAAAACAAAAGATAAATGATGGATTGATTGCATGGTGCTTTCGTAACGAGTTCTATTCTAGACATGGAGTGAATACGAAGAGAAACATAAAGCGGAAATCTTCAACAGGACTACGACTGTAGCATTGTCAGGTGTAAGTGTGACTATAATGTGTGATAGTGAGTCATAATTGATGTTTGTCTGTACGAGTGCAAAACGAATTTCTTCTGGCTCGAATGACATTTAATTAACCTACGGACGTACAATACTTGCGCATGTTTAAATGTATGTATTCATCCACTAACTTTAGGTATCTTGTCAAACAACTTAGGCAACTCACTTAGTGAAAAGAAACATTTCAATGATATTATAATTAATAAATAATAGTTTAAAAAAACTAAAAGAACACGCTTTCATAAAAAAATCCAACTAAAAACAGAAAATAAAATTAGAAATAAATGTATATTTTTGTAAAAAGTGACAAAAAAATTATAAAAATACTTATATGTGGAGGTGCTGATATTAACATGCGATGCGTCACTGTTTTTTTTTTATTATTGCATTGTCATCGACCTTTGACAGGTGTATGATTGAATCTGATCGTTCTAAGTAGGACAAAATCGAGCTCAAAGAGGTCGGTTACATAGATACATACAGGTGAAGCTAATAAAAGCGTGATTTTTTAGTTAAATTTTTTAAACTTTTTTTTTCGGATTATTGCATTGTCATCGACCTTTGACAGGTGTGCAAAGTTTGAATTAAATCTGATCGTTCAAAGTAAGACAAAATCGAGCTCAAAGGGGTCGGTTACAAACATACATACAGGTGAAGCTAATAAAAGCGTGATAAAAAGCTGTACGTTATTTACATGATATTTTAACAAAACAAATGGCACGATAACGCACACATACGTAAAGTAATATCCTAACGCCGACTGTCTTAGATAAAATGTGGAAGTAAGATGGCATATTCTCAATATCGGTGGTGAAAAAGAAATAGTTATATGTTGCTTAGATACGGGCGGGTTGACGGTGCAGACGTCAAAAATAAGCTAGCTAACCAAGTTTTAACAAGGCCCTGTCGAAGCGCGTATGACGTATCTACAGTTTTTAGGTATATCATTAAAACATTTGACGTAACTTTTTTATATTAATCAATTTGAAATGAAACATCAATAACAATTAAACTAAGTACGATATATTGGCGGAATTGTGTACCTACACATGTTACTACAGTACACAGAGAAGACTTCACGTCTTCTTGTTGTAAAAAACATTGAAATACCCGTATTTTTAATTTTATAGGTGGCAAATGAACAGACGGATCACCTGATGGTAAGTGATCACCGCCGCTCATAGACACTAGCAACACCAGGTGAGTCGCAGGTGCGTTGCCAGCCTGTGTTTGGGCGATGGGGGTGGGGGATCGAAGGAGGAAGTGGGGAAGGGAAGGGAGACTCGAAGTGGGCTTTCGGTGCTCTCACTGACTGAACGAAACGCAACAATGCAATCACTGTTACTTCACGTCGGTTTTCTGTGGGTCGGTTGGTACTACCCCGGGCGAGCCGACCCATTCATGCTTAAACCAGTAACAGCTTCAGCATGGCTCTACCACCTTCGCAATACACTGCATTTGTAACACTATAGAGGTATATTATTATTCAAAATTTTAATCTTCATGATATAATACTGAAATTGATAACATAGAGAATCCTTTATAAAATTGAGATTATTTTGATAAGATATAATTATCGTTTACTTCATAATTATATCTCTGTAATTAATTATATTACACAAGTTTCTCTTTTGAATATAGATTATGTTGCTAAGTCTTTTGTATTTATGGAGACACGAGATTCATAGGTTAAAAAGGTCAGAGTAAAATGTTAATGCACTACACAATTTGCATATGTATATACAACTATTGTATTGTATTATTATACAGTGTTGCTTACTACACTATATTATTATCGGTTCTTAACCTATGTTATAGTAGTGTATAGGTAATGGTGGTAGAGCTGGAACTAATATTGGTTTCAGCATGAATGGGTCGGCTTGCCCGGGGTAGTACCACCCTCTCATTGAAAACCAAAGTGAATTAACAGTGCTTGCATTGTTGCGTTTCGTTCGGTCAGTGAGAGCGCCGGAGGCCCACCTCCCCTCCCCTCTCCTCTTTCTCCCCTAACCCTTCCCCCATAGGGTGGCAACGCACTTGCGATTCCTCTGGTGTTGTTAATGTCCATGAATGGTGGTGATCACTTAATAGCAGGTGACCCACATGTTCGCTTGCCACCTATGACATAAAAAAATTAAAAAAACTTTTAGACTGTTGCAAATCATTGGGAAGTTGAAAAAAAAACTTATTAAATAAATAATAATTAAAGTTAAAAACATAACTACCCTGCCGAAAACGAATGAAAAAGTAAAAAAAAAAAGTTTATTATTCAATCTGTTTTCCATTTACTCACTGACTAAACATATAAATAAAATGGTCATTGCAGTGGGGTGGTTGAATGGTTATTCATTGGAACACCTTAAATGTGTGTTCATCCAGGCCTTCAATTTGATACCCATACTGTAATAAATTAAGGAAATTCATTTTTAATTTTTGAATATGCAGCTATAGTGACTGCACTATTGTGATTCATTACTTGAATACTAGTGATTGATTTTTTATAAAAACTATATAAACATATATAGCCAGTGTCACGTAGCCAATGATACTCCATACATTTATATCTACATTGAGGCATTTAAATTATAATGTAAGAAAGAAACTCAAATACATACATAAATCCTAGAAACAATACACTCTTTGTTTGGAAAGTCTTATAATAATGGGGACATCCTTATTACAAAATAAATTTAAAAAAGTGGATGCACACACCCATCTATTTTTTCAAATTATTCATACCTTGTAATATACACACCTATAGCTAAACAATTGACAATTGGGTGAATCAATTGTAATTCCTTTGAGCTTGCTATTCAAATGAAAACAATTGATAGGATAATAAGAATATTATTATATTATTATAGATTTAATTTTTTAAGTATTCCATGTAATTTATTCTTTTACAACATTGTTACTGAGGACATAAAAAGAGTACCTAAAAATTTGGCTTAACCATTTGACCTAGATCTAGATAGAACTGACAAATTGCTAATTAGATAGAAGTCAGTAATCTCTAGAGATTAAACATGAAACTACTGGGCTCAATAATACGAGATACTATCACTATACCATACATCAGTAAAAAAATCAAAATAGAAACTTAGTCTGGTGAAACTGTGAAGGCCTGAAAAATTCCCATGAGCAATTTGCCAATTCTTATTAATTTTTCCGATATATTTTTTTGGACATAATCTCCATTGTTCTGTTCAAATAGATTAATTATTGTAAAAAATTAAAAAAGTATATATGGAAAAATAATCATGGTCGATTCCAAAAATTAGACACTTTAAGCTACAATTTGCTTTTTTTACTGTACCTAATGCTGCCGAAATACAGCCAGATGAGAACTACACTAAAATTTGAATTTCATTTATATGCAATAATTTTTGCGATGAGTGTACGTTGAAGGGTAATAAACTCAACAATACCTATTAGCATTCTTTTGATAATCAGAATACACTATTTACATACAGTAAAACATTAAAAAAAAAAAATATCTCTGTAAATATCATTGTCCCAGACCAAGGTTAAGATGATGTTTGACCTTATAATTTGTTAATAAACAAAATAAAACAAAATACGAATACACAAATGTTGAACAAAATTATTAGTAAAAAGCACTTGTAGCAAAACAAAAAACTGCGTTAAACAAAATTATATAAGACCAAATATAACTAAGCAAAATGTTGTTATTAGCTACCGGAAATATTTTTCTTGTAAATTTGAATTGTACTCATTGACATATAAAAACCAAAGACACAGTTTCGAAGAAAAGTAGTGCTCAAAACCGTCCCGCAATAACTCCCCATAATACATATGTGGTTATAGTTATAAGATAAACTTATGATTTTCCAAATTCAACCTTACCTGAATGATTTAATGTTGTTTTTACAAGGATACAAGCAACGCGAGACTATTTAAAATGAGTGCAAAATGCAAAATTATGCACTCATTTTTGTGTGCCGTTGTGAGACATTATGTGTGCATCTTGGGTTTTTGTATATCGATTGTTGTACTCTAACGATTTTTATGTATCAAAAATAATAAAGGCAGGAAATAACCTTCAATGTGTTACAACAAGTTCATTTGATATATCCAATCATGTTATCACCTCCACACACGTGCTGGCGCAAATGCTTACACATGAAAGTGGAAGGGTTTTATTTTTACCCTTATCGAACTGAATTAGCTCAGACAAAAAATATATATATATATATATCTGACACAAAATACATATAAGAGTTATTGGGGTATATATGCTTGGTATACATATACGTCTCACTAATTTATATATGTATGTATATGTAGCTTAGATTAGGATAGCTCAGTTAGGTTGCGAATTGCATGAACTAGGCAACAGCACAAGCCGAGGTGTGCTGTACACCCTTGAGCTACTTGTCTAAATTAAATCAGCCGAATGCCTTAAGCGCTCGCCTTACTAGTCCCGTGAAGCTGTTAATGACTTGCTATGCCAATAGCATAGTCACTTTGAAAAAAAAGCAAATTTGTTTTAACACATGACTGAAGAACAAAACAAACAGTTAATGGGGATGCATTAGAAATTTGCATCCTGAAATATGGGTTGAACGGAGAGGGGGCTGACTACAACTCTAAACTACTCCCCCGCCACAAAGTTATAGTTACTGAGGTATTCATGATCAAAGTTTTGAGATATATCGCCTCCAAATAATCATTGGTAATTTTGTATATTAACAACATGGTGATTTTTAAGTTTAAATTCAACATTATGTACAATACTATGTCTATATATAAGTAGAGCAAAAAATTATTGCTGGAAAAATGTAGATTTTGTGGGAAAAATAAATTTTAAGTATATAAAAGTCTTGTCTAACAGTACTAAAAATTATAGTAATTATGCATAAAATAAGGTCGAGTTATCAACTAAAAAAATAGAAACTTGTATGAAACTATGTATATCTATGCATTAAGGAATAAATTATTGATGGAAAGGCATAAATCTTGAGAACAAAAAAATAAATTATTTACAATAAACTTCTGTCCTCATTTTTCACTGAAATATTTCACATTTAAGCTCATAGTGGTTAAAAAAATATTTACTATAAAACAACAAGGAATTTGATATGTGTGCCTCAATACTTTAAATTAAATTTTATGAACTCCAAGCTTTGTTGCCTCTGATATAATAAGGTAACAATTTAATAAGGTAAAAATTTAAGGCTCTGAGGTAATCATTTATGTGGTAAGTAAGCCTTAGCAATATTTCTTGATTATTAAATATAAGCAGACCAATTTATGTGCACATTTAGATATAACTCTCTATAAAATTAATGCTCTTTATCATCATCATATTATATAATCATAGATTTTATCTTTACTAGCTATTTTACAATTTCTTCAGGTACACTTTATACACATTTATTAAAAAAAACAATAGAAAAATTATTTCAATGTAGAAAAATATAATTTACTTACCAATCGTCATGTTTCAAATGTAATCACAGAAATGCAAGTTCTCTATACTTTTAGGAAAATAAAAATATATTACACAAATTTGTAAATGCAAAATAAACTTCTGAGTGCTTATGCACCTACTTTATAAATTTATTATTTCTTTATACCCCACACTAGCAAAAGATCGTTTCGCAATTGTATCTTATCAGTAATGTTTAAAATGGAATAAATTACGATAAGACAAAACCTTTCAACTCTGCAACAATAATTAAAAAAATAAAGAGTAACACAACACCACCTTTTCCAGCTTTGCAAAATGCAGTCTGTGTAGGGACACGAAAAAAGTATCGATACTTTGTGGAATCGAGTACATTTCCTTTTGATACCGATACTTTTGAACTCGATACTTTGTATTTAATACTTTTACTCAATGAGTACTTTTTGACAGGTATCGTATAGAAAGAAATACAAAAATGACCCATTTTAAACTTGACTTTACAGCTCATGTTTATGGCAACGCCATCTAGAACAATCGTACTAAACTTTGTAAAACGTAACATTAAGCTCAAAATTGTTCCATCCGTTCACAGACGTTCAGTTCCTATTATTACGAACTGAAACCTTCTTATATATTTTAAATATAGAATCAGAAATATTCTATATATTGTTTTATGTCATCTAAGATAAAATATGTTTTTACCTATCTTTTCTTTCATTCACTTCACTAATCAATCACTCAATCGTTTGATGTTCTAATAATAATGTGATTGAATAGTTTAATAAAAAAGATTATTTTCTAAAGCAGGAAGTAACATAAAAATCCGAAATCAATAATTACTAATATAGCTCGATAGGCGTATATTTTTAAGCGATTGTACGGAGGTGGAATGGGAACTATAATAATTATGTGCCTAAAGTAATTTATTTTTATTTTTAAATAATATTTTTAATTTGTATCGGTACCGTTATCTTTTTTATTATTGCATTAAATTTATGTACCAATATTATTTGTTTATTAATTTTTGTTTTGTTCTACTGAAGCCAAAATGACGCTACTTACTGACTGACATTGACGTTCTGACGTATGCACATTAAGCTCTAAGATCTTTCGATACTACAAATGAGTACAGTATCGATACTTTCTATTCGATACTGTGCCCCTAAGTCTGTGACTGTGTAAATGTGGTGTAAATTGTGACACAGTATCGGCCACCGAGTACATGTAATAAAAAGATACCACTCAATTTTTAAATCAGCGTCTCTAGCGATACATGTCAGTACTAATACCTGCGATCTATATATGTATAAATAGAATCGTACTGTGTAGGTTGTATACAAGCTTTTTATTATTTATATTTGGAATAAAAATATGTTCACCTAATTCTAAAATTAACTGTATTTATTATATACATAAATGAGAGTTTAATTAGAATAAAAGGGAAGTACAAAACAATAAAAAAATGACCTTTAGAACCAGATTTATTTTAATGAATTTATTGATCGTAAAATACTACATTACATTTTTACATACATTTTTAACACCTAGTTGCTTAAATCTTGATAGTCGACATAATTAAAGAAGAACCCAAAATGAATACAACAGCGCCATCTAGTGATATTGCCATAACAGAAATGTGCCAATGAAATTACTTTGAGATACATACAATAATATACAAGTGAAAAGTGTGTATGTGATGATTAAATCTGTGGTATTAATAATACTGCCAAAAAACAATCGACAACTTCTTCGTCATTATCGGAGAATCAATTAGAAAAACTTATTTTTATTTCATAGGGAGAAAATTGACACAGTTATACATTTTAATTTGACATAAGCATATATTACGATAAACTAGAGACCCGCACCGGCTTCGCATGGATGCTTTATATGATCTCATAAGCGTCGCACTGATTTAGACTTTGATATTAACATATTATCCAAGTCATAGAAGCTATATAAGAATATTCAAAGAATTTTATTATTTTTGGTGATCATACATTTCAGTCTGTGATACAGTAACCCTTGTTTTTTTTTATTATTTACGTGGGGAAATCAAATCTGCGGCAGCCTGGCGAGTGAGCGCCAGGTTTCGTCCTATTATAGAGAGACTACTGGGTACACAACCAGTCGTCTCCCCTCGTCAGCCTCATCTGTCGCCCGACCCATCTCTTCAGGTTCGGCTCGGCTATGGGAGGGGGGAGCGTTCCGCCTCCCCCTCCTTCCTGCTCTCCTTTGGCGGAGAGGGCCACTTCGCGGATCTTCCTCGCGGGCCCTAGCCGCCGCCTCCTTCTGCGAGATGACTTCCTCGCAGAAGGGGGCCCCAGCAGTCCACCTCTCCTCACTGCCGATCATAGCCGAAACCACGCCCGGCGGCAAGAAATCGTTTCATACCGCCGAAGCCAAGGCGCGGCGCTAATCGTCCAACGCCGAACACTCAGAGAGAGTGTGCTGCGCGTGTGATACAGTAACCTAGCTATGGGTATACAAGTTCGTGCGTGATCGTCCTGGGCTGCGACACACGTAAGCTGTCTGGTGAAACTGTGAAAACCCTGCAGGGTCAATAGCGTAGTAAGTTCGAGAAAAAAAATGTAAGCGGGGTATGGTAGCAAGTAGTTTTCCCTTCTCTACTACATTACCTTTTTTTTTTCGAACTGACTACGCTATTGACCTAGCTAGGTCTTAACAACTTCACTACTAAGAGAGAGAGAGAGAGAGAGCCTAAAGCACTCAGCCGATTTTATTTGACAACTAGCTCAAGGGTGCACGGCACACCTCGTCTTGGGCTGTTGCCTGATACATACAATTCGCGACCGATCTAAACACTATCCACCGCCTGTGGTCTAAGAGTTACTATCACTTAAGGACAATATGAGGTTACGAATATTTTGTGGCACTAATTGTATTCCTTTAAGCTCGGGGGCCCGTATCATTGTTAAGGCTGATACTGAGGAAGACACGCCTTTGCTGTGATATCTTCAAAGATAGACGAGATGAAATAATATAATGCAAGTTGAGTTTTATCTACATGAACTGACCAATGTAACTAAAGTATTTAACTGAATAAGGATTCTATACTATATCACTTAAAATATCGTCGTAAATTGCTAATTCTTTTTAATAACATGTAATAGGTAAAAATGATTACTTTGAGTTATCCTTAGGAGAGACTTATATCGTAGACTTTTATGTAAACAATTTTTATATATACAATTTCTTTATGTATATTAAGGCTTTTACTAGCTTTTAATTGCCCGAAAACTCCTTCTTACGGGTTTTATTAAAATACGTTGACTTTTCTGTGTAAAAACCTTATGGAAGGAATTCTCTAAATTATAGTGAAAATTGAATCAAAATCCGATGTGTAGTTTAGAAGAACTAATATACATACAAAGAGACTTTGTTTCATAAAATAACTTTGTGTATAATAGTTATAGATTCATAAATAATAATGACTATTTTATATGACCTCTATCATTCATATTTGCTACACACGATTATACAATGGATTGTTAAAATAAAACACAATATACGTCATAACATTTACTATTCTAACAATTTATTGACATGAGCCCATTTAGCCTATTTTATCTAATCTAAATAACATATTAATTAAAACTCTTTACTTTAACCTAACCGTATTTGAAATAATGTGCGAAAAAAGCCGTAGATCAATGAAGTGCACGTGATAAGAAGATATATTTAGTTTCAACTCTTAAGTGAGGACATGTAATTTATCTAAGTAGTGTACGACCGGTGGTCGTAATTCGGATACAAACTTTTCTTCGGGTGTTAATGTATATGTAGATATTACTAGATCTCGTCTATAGATACTAAACAAAAAAAAAAGAAAATCACTAAAACGTACTGAACTCTTTTATCTTTGCCTATTTATAGGCTGTAGATATTCCCCGTTATCTCTGTTTTATTGCTACACGAACTATAAAGTGTCTTACAAATAATAAACAGTATCGTACCTACTTGCAATTTTAACGCCGCAAGCGTTATCAATTATCACATAGTTATACATTAACCTTGAAGTTGATGCTAAAATTAGAAAACCAATAAATAAAACAGATCTATAGTTAGTATGGAAACCAACAGACTGAAAATGGGTGAGGAATAACAAAGAAATAATTAGTAAATACTCATTCAATTTCGCAATACTAGTACGGACGTCAACGTGTACTTAAATTGGCGCCGTCAGTGACATTTTAAATTTGTAAATAATTTATGTAAAACTTTTTGCATAATAAATTATTATTATTATATTATTATTATTCGTATAAATCTGTGGTCATTTACTATTTATTAAATTATTCAATTAAATTTTCTATTTATGTATAAACTCATAATTTAATCGATTTAAACATAACACAATTCAAAATCTCGATAAAATTTGCAAACTAATTAATATGCGTTCGTCTATTAATTTAATATTTTCAATTTAATGATAATTCAATGTATAAAAACGAGAAACGTTCTAAGGTTATGATCGTTTGGTGGAAAGCAAGACCTATATTAATATAATTAGGATAAACCTACCAGTTACCGCATAGTTTTATATGTATTTAAATCTTTAGTGCTACTAATATAAAGTACCAAAAATAAAGTGTCAGGTCTAGGACTGAGCAGCTTTAACCTCTTCTTCAATTTAGATAATAGCGGCTGATAGACGATTTAACAATTATTGTTATAATTGCATCAGTCAACATTTGTTTCGATTTAGGATAAAACCATTGGGATTCCGATTTTTTTAAATAACTGCCAAGTGGTGCTCTGTTGTTTTCCGCGTGTCTAAGAATAGTGCCCGTTTGTACGCTATTTACACATATCGTTCCTTAGGTAGTAGATTTACGCTGAAGCTATTATTGGTTAAATCATGAACGGGTCGGCTCGCCCGGGGTACTACCACTTGACCGACAGAAATACTGACGTCAAGTAAAAATGCTTGCATTGTTGCGTTTCGTTCGGTCAGTGAGAGCGCACCCACCCACCTCCCTTCCCACAACGCATTTGCGACTCCTCTGGTGTTGCAAGTGTCTATGGACGGAGGTGATCACTTAACATCAGGTGACCCACCTGTTGGTTTGCCTCCTATGAAATAAAATTAAAAAAACTACACTTTCATAATTTTTGGTTTGGGTTGTCTCTTTATTTAATACAAGCTTTTCTTGTGGTTTTGGTCGCTTTAATATAGACTTGATCTATCCCTAGGAAACAGTTTCTTTTCTGACAAAAGGTATCCTAAGTTTTTTTTTAATTTCATGATGTTGGGATGAGTAGCTAAGATGTGAAAGCTAACAAATAAACTCAATGTAGAATTTAAAGCACTACTTAGGATTCTTATAGATTCTATAAATCCGTTAGCAATCGCGAGTTATAAATATAATAATACTGATATATGTATCTATTTATAGTTTCTTGAATGTAAATATGTTTTATTTTCTTGACTGCTTGTAAAATATTATTTGATATCTACTGATAAAGAAAAGTATAAATCGGATAAAAAACAATAATCGTAGACTCGTAGTTTTCTTGGATTTTAAGTAGACTGCTGACTTTATTGATTGAGACAAAAAAGGTCACAAAAGAGAACTAATCGAGATGTTTAAACAATCTATAGTTTCCGTTTCTTCAATACGCAGCACTATTTATATTAGATTAATTAATATCTTCAGGTTTCAATACCACGTTTATTCTTTTTACTTGTCTCATGTATCAGCACTTTTTTAAATGAATCCGCATAAGCTTCGATCAACAATAACTAGTTATCGGGTCGGCGCGAAAAATACGTCTCGGTAAATAACAGCTCACTTGAAATGTGAGCACTTATTTTGTTTAGTTTGTTTGAAACACAGCCAATGTAAGGACGTTTCACATGCCGCAGTGTATTCAAAAGATGCAAAAATAATACCCGAGAAAACAATTTAACGGCCGAAGTATCTTACTTTCGCTAAATACATGTTGAATACGTGACCCTTTATCTAGTTATTGTTGATCGAAGCGCATAAGTTAATATTAGTTTGTGTCGGCTGTTATCTTCACACGTATTGGCATTCTAAGGTTTTTTATTTTTCTCACATTCTTAATCTTTAATACTTATCGAGGTCATAATTGTCATAAAGTGTCGTGTGAAGACTCCGTGATCTAACAAAAGGGTAGTAGTACGTTTTATTAGAACTTTCCAGAGATTTTTGTGACGTCATCATAGTATTTAGGTTCCGAATAATTATTTCTAATTCACTTCTCTTGTGCCTAATAATAAAACTACGTTGCACAAAATGCCGCCAATATTACATTACAATTACATGCCAGTATTACATTACATAATGTAAAATAATTAAAAATAAAGAACGTCAGATGACATTCTATGATACCGCTAAAAATTCCATAGAATCTTTATCATTATTTCATCATTCATTCGTTCCGAGTGTCCAAACTAATGAAGTATATCTTCAATATTTTATAGGTAACATTATCTTCTAGATAAACTACCATATTACATGTCTTTTCATTTCCACTACTACTCGATAGTGTAACTTTACAAGGTGATTGTTTTCTACATTATTTTTCAGTTGATTTATTATCACATTAAATACTTTTTCTTATTTAATAACAACGAGGATTTACGTAAAATAAAGATTTTTTTTTTCAGTACTGAAATAAGTATTTTCGTATGTGACTCTAAGGAATACTTGTTTTATATCACAATTTTCTCAAATACTCAGGCGGACTCGGCTTGTCATTGATCACAGTCTATAAATCTTCTGATCTCGTCTGAAATATAAGAAAATTATATTCCCATATGTTTATTGCAAGTTCAGTTTTAGTTATTACTAGCGGACCCGGCAGACGTTGTCCCGCCCTCTTATAAAAAAAAATCCTAGACAAATTATATACTAAAACCTTCCTCAAGAATCACTTTATACATTGTTGAAAACCGCATGAAAATCCGTTCAGTAGTTTTTGAGTTTATCGGGAACAGACAGACAGACAGACGCGGTAGGGGACTTTGTTCTATACTATGTAATGATTAACAGTATATATCTATACATATAACAAAAATGTAAATCTAACTTGTCTGTACCTTTTAGATTCTTGTGAAAAAAACTATGCCGGTGTCTAGGAATAAGTGATAAAATACATTTCAATCATTATTAGAAATGTCTGTCTGTCTATTTGTCTGTCTGTTTGATTGAACATGCGTGTTAATTAATGCGTGCACGATAAAGCCTTAATAAGAAAATCAGAAACATATCTTCGAGTAATATTTAGCCTTTGCTTCATTAAAATCGGTCCACTCTATCAGAAGTTAAGTACGAGAAAAAGTAGGTAAGTAAATGCAATTCAATCTCTTACGAAAACAGGATATTATATAATGTATAAATAATATCTAGGACACAGCAAACGAAAGACTGCTTTTTTATATCATAGAAGGCAAACGAACAGGCGGGTTACTTGATGTTAAGTGATCACAACCGTCCATAGACACTAGCAACACCACGGGAGTTGCAAGTGCGTTGCCAGTTGCCTGTGTTTGGGAGGAAAGGGGCGGCGCTCTCACTGACCGAACGAAACGCAACAATGTAAGCACTGTTACTTCACATCGGTTTTCTGTGGGTCGGGTGGTACTACCCCGGGCGAGCCGACCCATTCATGCTAAAACCAGTTATAGCTTCAGCATGGCTCTACCACACTGCTCTTTCCATTAAGGTTATCGCGGATGAAATAGCGGGACACCTAGTTGATATGAACGTTACTTTTTTTACGAATATCATGGGTTTCGTCTTCACCTTTTGCCAGGAACAGATTCCGTAGGACAGACCAGCGCCGAGTAGAAATACCAAGAGGTAAGGAACGAACTTCAGTGAAGGGAAATGCCTCTTGCGCACCAGCAGTTGCAGGAAATTCAGTTTCTTGTCCGAGTAAGGGGGGTAACGTGCGCTGGAAAAGATGAAATATAATTTTACATGGTATATTTGTCTGATGGAATGAACTTAAAAAAAAATTCGAGGCAGTCATAAGGACTGCTGACAGAAGTGAAAACTCAAAACAAGTAACAAGAGTTACTGTGTACTCTTTTGAATTTTTAAATTAATTATAATCTGAATTACATAAATTTCATAATTTGTATAGTTAATGAATTTTTTTTTATATCACGTCCGTAGCAAACAAGCATGCGGGCCGCCTGATGTAAAGCGGTCACCGCAGCCTATGGACGCTTGTAACATCAGAAGTGTCACATGCGTGTTGCCGACCCTTAAATAATCTATTTATTTTCCCTTTGAAGCACTCCATACTGTAGAGCTCAGGAAAAAATTCAGTAAGAAGCTCATTCCACAACCGGATCGTTCGTGTAAGGAAACCCCTCTGAAACATTATACAAACGGTAGAACACGCATAGAGAGGCGACGTCTATCCTTAGACTTATTAATGTTAGTCTGGTTTTCATATTTATTGGCACTCGGAGCAATAATTGGACACTTTTTATGGAGTTTATTAAGTGATCCAACATGTGATGAGCTGCACAGTCTCAATACGAAACACTTTTTTTTTTCTCATATTGAATACTCTATTGGCCTAGCAAGGTCTTAACAGCTTCACCGGACTACTTTAACAGCTTCACCCGAAACATCAATATTACATGTACAAAGGCGAAATGCAGTCGGTCACGCTTACTAGCAAGTTACTACCGTACTAACATCACCACTAAACTGTTACTGGCTTAAAATTTTATTTTGTTTATACTGGATATTGTTTTTAATTAATTTAAATTAAAAAAAATCAAACAGTTGTTATACGCTGTTGAAAAGCTAAGAAAACAATGATGTTTTCTAAATAATCTGTAAGCTTATAACTAAGCAAGTCTTATAACGTTTCCCTCTGTGTTTAAATCATTTTAGTGAAAAATATCAAAAAAAAAAATTGAAAAAATATCGTTTTTCATTTTCCATTTTTAGATTTAAACCGATTTGTGTTGACTTAACGTTTGTTAATTACCAGTGTTAACCGTTTTTATAAATCAGAAGATAAAATAGATTTAAAGTGATCTTTCTTGTTAAATAAATTTTTGATGTTTTTGGATTTTTGACATATTTAAAAAAAAGCTAAAAAACATGATAACTCAAAGGACTTTGCATAAGTGCACTTTGCATAATGCATATGGGGGTTAAAATTATCAGAAATAGTCAAAATTATCACATATAATCAACAATTATCACAATAAGGGGCACCCCTTATTCACACCCTATCACCTCTTAACGGGAATACGTGCAATTAACAATAGCCCTGTATATCTTTATAATAATAATATATATAACGTAGTAATTGTAATATTTCGTAGGTGGTAGAGCTACGCTGAAGCTGTTACATTAACAATAGCCCTGTATATCTTTATAATAATAATATATATAACGTAGTAATTGTAATATTTCGTAGGTGGTAGAGCTACGCTGAAGCTGTTACTGCTTTTAGCATGAATGAGTCGGCTCGCCCGGGGTTCCACCCGTCCCACAAAATACCGACGTCAAGAAACAGTGATTGCATTGTTGCGTTTCGTTCGGTTTTTTTTTTTTTTTTCGAACTGACTATGCTATTGACCTGGCAAGGTCTTTACAGCTTCACCGGACTACTAAGGCCGAGCGCTTAGGGCACTCAGCCGATTTTGGTTTTGGGTAACATACACAAGGGTGCACGCACACCTCGGCTTGGGCTGTTACCGAAAAAGACGCGTCTGTCCTAGCTAAACTATACTAAGCTATTCATACATATATGCATTTGTGAATTATGCAATGAAAATTGCATGATTCACCAATGAATACGTGTATATCGGAAATGAAACGAACTAAACTATTCGATTCAGTTCGATTGAGGGAAAAAAAAGTAAACCCTCCCACAATGTGTATATATGTGCACGTGTGTGAGAGAGATAATCTCATATGTGTGTTCAAGTGATGTAGGTGAGTCACTGTATCGCGAAAATAATATCAAGAGGGCTCCGCGCGGGGACGACCTAGGCTCGAGATATTATTGAGAACCGCGAAGTGTGCGGGAGCTAATAGGGATCGATTACAAAAGCGTGGGCGCAACACGCATTTTATAAGATTGAATTTAAATTTACTAACGGTGACGGCACCGAAGTCTAAAAATAGACATAACAAAAATTATTATTATTGTTTGACGGTTATTTTTAGGGGAAGATAGACGTAAATACGCGATTTACTCTATCTTATTTGAGTTATTTATTTTTTAACAGCTGCGCGCGCGAGCCGTTGTAGTGTAGCCGCGATGGCTGGAAATCTATGGATTGCCGTGACGGCACCTAGTAGCGGATTACGAGAGCACTCTTCGTACGCCGAGATCTCCGAGATCTCGTGGAAAATGAGTAGTTGACCTGCGTAGTCAATACTCGATAGGGAAAAGGAGTATGCGGGGTCATCCTGTGAAGGATTAGCCGCCGGAGGTTTGGGAGTGTGCTGGGACGCGGGTTTAGGAGCCCACGGGGCCTGAGGGGCCCGGTAGGGGCGGGGGGGCGCACTAGTCGCGGGTACGGACGCTGCCGGTGCACGAGACGTGCCCGGCAGGTTCGGGAAGGCCTCTCGAGACATGAGAGGCGGAGGTCGAGGACGGGCGGGGGCAGCGGCCGTCTTAGACGGCGACGCCTGCCTGGGGTATCGAGGGCGCTTTGTGCGCGGGGCGCGGGGACATCCGCGATAATTCGCGGTATGGCCCACGCCGCGGCACAGAACACAGCTCGGAGGGTCGGAGGCGTCTTTCGTGCGAGAACACTCCCTAGTGGAGTGGTCGCCGAGGCACTTAACGCACCTGGGTTTCAGGCGACAGTTTCGTGCGGAGTGTCCGTACACCTGGCAGTTGTGACACTGCGAGGGCACAGACGTTTTGCGCGGCGGCTCGACTATGACGCCGGAGAGGCCGCAAAGGGATGTAAGATTAAAAATCGCTTTCCCCTGAGGGGTGCGATCGAGGACAACGAGAACCATATCATATGGAGCCCTGGTGCGCGGAGAGCGCATACGATGAACCTCGCGAACAGGAATCTTCTGTTCCTTGAGGTCGTCTGAAATGTCGTCAGTCGGGAGTTCTGAGGGGACTCTACGGATCACAACCCGTAGTTTACGCTCCTCTTCGAGAGAGTGCGTGAAATAGCCCCACTGGTTGTCCCGAAGGAAACGAGTGAGGTTGCGATGGGCGGTGGACGTGGCTACCTTCACCTGAATACCTACAGCGGTATTCACGGCGGAGGTGTAAGGGATACCTGCCGTTTCCAGCAGGCTAGAAATCTCAACCCAAGACGCTTTGTCTTGGATCGTAACGGGGGGCGGTGGGCGGGGCTTCTTGCCCGAAACTGCGGAACCCGCAGCCACGGGCGAGTCGGGTCTAGAGGGCGCTGGTGTCGCCTTTGGCACTTTCGCGCCATCGACGTTTGCGATCTTTTTAGAGGGCAATTTGTCCTCCGGATCGGAAGAGGAGTTCGAGCGCTTCTTGCGCGGTTTGCGGTGCGTGACGGTGGTGAAGCCATCGTCCGCAGCAGGGGCTTGCTCAGCCTGAGGGGCTTGCTCGGCAGGGGGATCCTGCTGAGCAGGAGGGTCTTGCTCCATGTCGGAGCCGGAGTCGGAGTCGGAGTCATCGCTATCGCGATCGGCTGGGATTGGGAAGTTGTTGGAAGCCTCGATCTTGGCATAGATCGAGGGAGCGGGCTTCGAGGAATGAGGGAGCTCGGTGCGACGCTTTGCAGCGTACGCATCGTAATCGTCTACGAGACGAGGACAGATAGCGGCTATGAAGCCGCGGAGGCTAATGAGCTCAGTCTCTAAGAGACTGATCTCTTGTTCAGCGGCCATACCGGGGCCTGAGGAGGGGAGTGGGGCGGGGGAAGACATGTGAAACCTCCCTGCCAGAGGGGCAGGGGGGCGCGCCTTAATGAATTTAACGGACTATCCCGAGTCCGGATCAAAGGGAGCTGTTTAAAACTAAACAAAATAGGAAAACAACGCAAATAAGTACCTGAGCGAGACAGGGGAAAAATAACATAAGACTACTTAAATAAACAAACAATAAAAAGAAAATAAATTTAAAAATAAATCACTGAAGAATTAAAGAAATACGTAAATAAATAGATAAACAAAAGAGTAAATAAATAAATATACCAAGAAATAGATAAAGCAATAAATAAATACAAGGAAAGGTCTCACTCAGTTCCAAGAAAAAGAACGCAGGTGCAGCGCACCTGTGAAGCGCAGGTGTGCCGGATCGAAACAACACAATAACTGACGTCACTAAATCACGAGTATTAAAATCGAACTTAGCGCGCGCAGCAAAACGGACAACCGCTCGAGTCGACGGTTCGATCGGAACTCCCGTTTCGTTCGGTCAGTAAGAGCGCCGGAGGCCTACCTCCCTTCCTCTCCCCCGTCCTCCCCTTTTCTCTTCCTACCCCCAGCCCCCAAACACAGGCTGGCAACACACTTGTGACTCCCCTGGTGTTATTAGTGTCTATGGACGGCGGTGGTCACTTACCATCAGGTGACCTATTCGTTTGCCTCCAATGATGTATAAAAATATATATATATATATTAAAGTGTTTACAAAATGATACATACGCAGCTAATTTTTCTCCAACGGAAAAGAAATTCTTCTTGAGACAGCCTTTCTTGTGAGTGAAGGTATCAAATGTAAGTTTACCATGATAAGCGCCCATACCACTATTGCCAATACCGCCGAAAGGCAACGAATCCACTGAAATTTTGTAATAATATGATGATATGATAATTTTCTGTGAATTTTCTTGTTCATTCTTTAGTGAAAATAGCGAATGTCTCATTTCTTCTTTGATAAAACATTGGTCTCTTATAGTTTGGGATCTACATAATTCGCGTTAAATTGTGAAAATAGTCTAAAATATCTTATAACCATTTTCGCGATTTCAATTGTTGAAAATAGATTGATGAGTTTTACATAAGTTAAAAATCGAACTTATGATATGTTTAAAAAAACGATGACACATGAAACTAACATTTTAACTAAACAACCGTATCATTTACCTCTATAAAGCTTTTAAAAACTCCAATCATTTACTTGTACCAATTTGATTGTAGTAAAGAATATTAAATTCGGTAGTTATTTGTCAGTTTGTTATAAATTTCAAAGGAAGTACCGCCAAAAACAGTTTATAAATTAGTTAGATATATCTTATAGATAGTGAGATTCTGATTTATACTAATTGCATCAATATTTCTTTGTCGAATACCATACACTAGCAATTCTCTATAAAAAATATATAAGCTTTGAAAAAAAAACACGTTTTTGAATGAAAAAATGAGAATACTAAACTTATAAAGCTGGTGGGTTTGTTTTGTTGAATGCGCCATCTAAGGAACTACGGTCAGATATGAAAAATTATTTCAGTGTTAGATATCTCATTTACTAAGGAAGGCTTATATCATCACGTTAAGAAAAATAAGAGCGGATCACCAATGAAGAATGTTTCAAAATCGTTTTTTTTTCTTTTGAGAGCTTCCGCTGCGTGTTATCGTCAGTCCAAATTAGCTATTTCACGCGGACGAAGTCGCGGGCAGAAGCTAGTATATAATAAAAACATATGAGGTATGTCAAAAATAAAATACAAATTATTCGTATGTGTTATTATCAAAATATATCTGTATTCGAAGGGAATTGTGTCAGCACAAATAGCATAAAAATTATGTCATTATTTAGCTTTGTATAGCTTGTACGTGTAGAATGCTTAGTTAGTATTGTCAATGAGTTGTGTCATTTCGTATTTCCTTATGTCTTATGTCCTTATTATTCTATTAGGTCGGTTTTTATATTGTGTGACCAGAATGTCACTTGATGTAGTGCGAACATGTGCCGATTCAATTATTTCTACTTGAAGTCAAAGTTGTTTACAGGGTCTTTATTTTAATAGGAGCTTTTTTATACTTTAACCACAATTTCGCCTGATGATGAAATGACGAAATGACGTTGTGACTGAATACCAATATGTGCTTGGCGACATATTTTCAACTTGAGGGTGGTAGTTAGCCAGGCGGGTTTAGAAAAGGCCATACCATCATGCCAATGTTTTATCATAGCTCTGACTCAGTTGCATGGAGTCGAACTCACGTACATCGACGCGGTGTCCGAACACGCTGTCAACTAAGCCATCATCGCTTCAAAATATGTTCTTACGATCAGCATAATAAATTTTTACGATTACAAAAACTATGTAGTTCCTAACCATTGACATTTAAAAACCCAAGACACACAGTCTCGAATACAAGTAGCTCTGAAAACCGGCCGTAAAAACTCTCCAATATAACATACGTGTTTATATTTATGCGATAAACTTATGATTTTGCAAATTCAACCTTACCTAAATTATTTAAACTTGTTTTTACAAGGTCGCAAGCGACGCGAGACTATTTGAAATGACTGCTTAATACAAAATTATGCACGCATTTTTGTGAGCCGGCTGTGAGACCTTAAGTGTGTATTTTGAGTTTTTGTATATCAATGTTCTCAACACTAAAAGTAAATTGGTCCCTATTTTATATTGTTAAGAGAATGTATGTGAGAGTGTATTTGGTCAATATCAACCTATAATAAGAAAAAGAATGATTATTCCAAACCTCCAATATTCGTTACGGTTTCATTAATGCACATTTCTCCGCTACTGGTGTTTTGTACAAAGCTTGACTGGACCTCATCACTATTGCTGAACAGGTACAGCACTAGCGGCTTCTCTCTACACGCGTAAACAGACCAATAAGACCACCACCACAAAGATAAGGAAGAAAAAGAAGCAGATAAGATAAAAAGCTTATATGATACAATTACAATACAAATAATATTAGCATATGCGTTAATCATGCCTTGCCAAGATAAAGAGAAAGTAACAGAGGATTAGATACAGATTATATTTAATACTAATTACACATACATTTTAATACTTATTGCACATATGTACATAACTTTCTAAAATATATTTCATTCGAAAATTCATTAAATTAAACTTTAAGAAGATTATTAACTCAATGAGTTAAAAATAAATGTACTCGATAATAATGAATCGAATTTATATAAAACTATAAAATATCAGAAACGATAACATCGGTTCATTCTTTATTCTTAAATTACTTTATAATGGCGGAAGCAAATGTTTCTTTATTCCGTATTTATAATATAATAATATAGCAAATATAGGCTATCTGTGGTTAATTGTACATTATGATTGGTTGAAAAGGATCTGTCATTCCTCATAACCTAAACAAACGAATCCTATTAGATTTATGTATCATAGACAAATAAAAGTTATTTTGCAGTTTAGTCTTATTATAAATATTAAAGGTTATAAAATTTCTTTATGAATATATCTTTTATACGTTCAACTTTATTTAAAATACATGAACCAACACCAGAACTTGCCACCACTGGAAGTGAGATTATTGTTAAAATAACATTTTCCATAATTACTGTGTAATTTACAAGATACATAGTTCTTGAAGCAACTGTAACTCAATCGAAAACAGCCAACTTTGCTTAGCCCCACCACCATATTTTATTGGTCGTTTGTGAAAATAAAATTCGTTAATTTATTTAAATACATAATTGCTCCATCAGCATGACTAATTATATTATTTTCCTAATGCTAAATAATATTGAAATGCGAATTGCCAGATAGTAAGTTGGTGTACCATGTCAAGCGGGTCTTCTATGCTAATATTATAAAGTAACGTTTGTGTGATTGTAGGGGGTAATCTCAGAAACTACTGGCCAGATAAAAAAAAAATCTTTCAGTGTTAGAGAGCTCATTTGTTGAGGAAGGCTATAGACTATATATCATCACGATAAGACCAATAGGAGCGATGCGCTAACGAAGAATGTTTCAAATTCGGGCTGTTTTTTCCTTTTAGCTGCGTGTTAGCGTTAGTATTATATGCGTTTCCATGGTAACGTGGTAACTTTCTATAGCAAACATTTTAAAAGTTTATTTTGTGTTTCCATTCAAAATGTTTATTCTACGTTTGTTTTGTTTCCATTTTTTTATTTGTAATCTATTACGTATTATAAAAATAAAGTGTGTGTATGTAAAATTAAAATAACAACTGTTTGGTGAATGGATATGGCTATAAATAACAAAATAATAATTTAAAATAAGCCTGTAGGTATTTTATATTATTATATTTTGTCTGTCTGTTTGTTTGTTTGTCCCTGGTTATATCCAAAACGGCTGGACCTATTTTAACGGGAATTTTACTGGCAGATATTCGAAATTATAGCGCGTGACATATTCTATTTATTTGTTGAAATGTCCGTGTGAAATTTATCCCTTACATTTTTGAGGTTAGACAACTAATTACATTATGTTTTCGAAGTGATTTAAAAAATAGCACTAAATAGTGCATAAGAGGTTTTTCTGATGACTTCTTGACCTCTTTATATACGTAAATATTAAAGTTATTGGTTGTGATAGCTTTAAAAAAGGTCGACTTGCGGAATGGATAGTAATTACTTTATAAATTGTGTATATAAATGTATTTAACACACTGTTTCTAATTATATGATGAACTAAGATCTAAGATCCTAATGAACTTGTGAGTTTTCTAACAAACTTAAGAAAACTGTTTTAAATTGTATATAATATTCTGTTGCATTTTTTCAGCTTTAATACCTCGATACCTTTCCCTAGTCATCGATTTAAATTTTATTTTCACAAATAACCATGTAATATTTGTCACCTTACCGGCAAAAAACATGACAGTGTCGTTAATACTGATAGAGCCCGAACGCGTTTGTTTATTGAACAATTTTTGTATGTTCTTTTGATTGCTGAATACATATATAACTAACGGATGATCCCTGGAAACGGCATAAACGTGCTTATACTAATTTTGATAATGTAAAACAATAATTGACAACCCTAAGTTGTATTACAATAATTGCAAATGTGAGTTTGTTTGTTTATTACACTTTATAGAAAAAAAGAATTGTTCCCATGTGATAGGTCAAACATAGATTAACGCGGGCGTAGCCGCGGGCAAAATCACTAATAAGTATTAATGCAAATAAATTAATAGTGAATTTAAAAAAAATACATATCTCGACATTTAATATTATAAAGGTTAGTTTATCTCATCTAAAATATTAATGTGTATCGTTTAATGCCAATCAATACCTGCGTGTATCGTCACTAAGATTTGTGTCATGCGTTCCGAACCATCGAGTTGCGTGACGATATATGCATCGCGTTAAAAGGGCTCGCGGTTGTTAGACACATTAAAGGAATTTGGAAACGCTATATTCGAATTGCTATCGAAATGACGAATGTGTGCGAACGTTTAAGGGAATAGCGCAACGGGGAGCCGAGGCTTCGTCACGCAGGTACGGGAGTAAGTATTACGCAAATCTAGTGGAAGTATATAAAAGGTGTAGTGTAAAAGAAGTTGGGATCATTTTCGTTTAGCTGGATTTGCATTGTTGCATCTAAAACAACATCTCCAGCCGGCCATATGGCTCAGTGCTTTAAGGGCCTGCCCTAAAAACTCGGTGAATCTATGAAGGTTGGTCACGCCAATGACGTATACTTAGGAAAAAAGGAGCGATGATTATTCTCGCTAGTAACATCGAACTCTTCATTTATACAACTACATTTCTGCAACTGACGGATTATTCTCAAGTTAAGGAAGTTATGGTTTCCTCCATCATGTTATTCGTGCTAATAACGATGGTGCCATTTGTGACGCCAATATTGAAACTCAGTTATTTATATAACGTGATCTTCAAAGACACCAGATTCATTTAAACTTATCAGAATCTCGCTCACGGAAAAAATAACAAGCTAAATAATAAAGTACCTGTCATTGATGAATTTAATTGCTTCATATGTATTCTCAATCGTCACTATCGGTAGAATCGGACCAAATATTTCCTCCTGCATAACTCTATCGGATGCGGTGACATTTGCAACCAATGTGGGTTCGATATACTTGTCCGCCGAATCATACCTTCCACCGATAGCGATTTTGTCCTTGCTCGCATCAATAAGGGCTTGGAGACGACTAAAATTAAAATTGATAATCTTACTATAAACGTAAGCAACTTCGTATGCGTTAAACGATAATGGCTCAGCTGTTTGCGTGTTGAGAAACCACGTTAATTGAAAAAAAAAATTCGTGTTGAAACTGTAGTACGGTGATAGACTTTGTAGGTAGTAGAGCCACGCTGAAGCTAGTACTGGTTTCAGCATGAATGGGTCGGCTCGCCCGGAGTAGTACCACCCCTCTTACAGAAAACCGACGTGAAGTAACAGTTTTTGCATTGTTGCGTTTCGTTCGGTCAGTGAGAGCGCCGGAGACCCCTCTTCTCTTCCCCCTCCTCCTTTCCCCACTCCTCCCTCCCCCTAAACACAGGCTGACAACACTTAATAGGTGTGTTCTTGCAGCTCTACTTGAGAGCAAATACAGAACAATATAATACACTATTTTTATTCACTAAGACACATAAGATAACACCTGAGGTCACATTTCTTCCAATGTGGGAAGTAGCGTCCAACTTGGGAACAAAGATGGGACGTGAATTTCAAATGAAACTATATTAGGAGATATGTGAGATGCAGTATACGTGACAGTCATATAAAATAAATGAGGTAAACCAGCTTCATAACAGTTAGGGAACGCTCTATAAGTTTGTTATTATTATCTCTTGTTTTTCTTATCTTCTTTCATTATAAGTCCTACTATTTCTTGCGTTATTATTTTGGTTTAATTTTAATTTATAATAAAGTTAAAGTAAGTATCTATTAATGATGTTATTTTTATTATATGGAACAGAAAAACGTTTACGGGATTTATGCCCGATTTCTGAAGCACTCGGTTAAACTACCAATACTTATTGACTCGACAAAGTTATCCATAAGATAAACTGTTAAGTGGTCCATTGAGTTTTACTGACATTTATCGTATATATTGTGTGTTCAGAAATGCAATTTGTCAAGTTATCAAACCGATAACGCTATTGAAAAGATAAACTGCAATTAAAGTACCTTAGAAACCGGGCGTTAGTGATTATATAATTTGTTTTATGTACATTTCCGAGATATTTCATATAAAGTGACCATAAATATATATTCTCCTAAACGAATACATAATAAGTAAACGAATGTCCACAGGGTCGAGCACGTTCATGTCTCCGTATTTTTAGTAAATCATTTTACTAATTTGAACTTAATTGATAAAACTACCAATAAATGTTGAAGGAAAACATTACAGCTAAAGCTGAATACTTAATAATAACCCTTATAGTAAGTACCACAATGTAGTGGAGTAAAATTGTTGGTTTCTAGGCTTTTCAATTTACCGTGGTCTGATCCCTGATATAATCCCATGCCATCCCTCAATATACCTTTTGTAGAAAACTCACCTAAAATGCCTGTTGTTTATGATACGGCAATAGTCGGGAGACTTCTGCGGATCTTCCCCGTACCATTCTTTGAGTGTTTTTTTGCAGGCTTCAATTAACTTGTCTTGAACTTCTTTGGAACAGAGTACGTAGTCGGGAGCAATGCAAGTCTGGCCGGCGTTTATGAACTTGCCCCATAGCAAGCGTTTGGCTGTTATAGCGATGTCTACCGTGTTGTCGATATATACAGGACTGGAAATGGAATATTTTGCAAATTATAGTTTTTTATATCTCTTTCTATATTGGAGTTTGACAAAGTAAAGGTATTTGACCTGATTATATGTAAAATATTTACAATTCACGTTAAAAGTCGAAAATATATGGCAAAGAGACGACGAGATGCCTCGTTTATCTCAATGCTTGAAATAAAGGTACAAGTGTACTTATATTTACTTCTGGTTTTATGAGTAATCATCTACTTCTTGTTTAATGTTTTGGGATTATTTTAAGTAATTCATTTTCCGAAGACCAGGTTACAAATATAGGATCCATAATATACCAGGTGACTATTTAGACACTCGCAATATTCTATGATACGACACTTCATGGTCACATTTAACATATAAAATAATAATATTAAAACAAATACTAATAAACAACCAAGAAAACCGAACTTAAAATTTGTTCTAAGACTTTCAAAAATATAGCTACAAATGTGTAAATAAAATAATAAAGATTTATTAGTGCAATGACCGGTGCCAAAAGCTACAATGGGCGAGCCGGAATTAATAACTTTCAATAGTAAAACGGGCAATAAACCCTTTTGTATTGTTCTTGACGTATCCACGTTCCTTTTCAAATGAAAGTGAAATCGTCCAACGGTCATTGACCCTATGCTTTAACGTAGAGGCGTAGAGGATTGTGTATAATTTATATATTTTTCTAGATAATTAGGTTAAATATTAAGCACCTATTTTTTATTGATTTAGAACGTGAATCGAGTGCAGAGTGTCCATCAGAAATATTGTTAATGTCTAAACAGTCACCTTGTATATATGGTCATATGAATACTCTACATTAATTTCTAATATATATCTTTTTAATATTTTAAATATTTCAGATCATTTAAACGTAATCGACTCTCTTAGTGATTATTTATACATGAAAGAAGTTGTTTCTACAATAATGATGTTACTATTTTTAGGTTTTATGTGTATGGCTAGACGATACTAATCTTTTATAAAACCTTGAACTTACATATTTTATTAAAGTTATCGCTTCAAATAACTTTTATGGAAACGTTACATTTTATTTCACTTAGATTTTGCTTCTTATAGAAACGTTTATCAAACTAGAATGTACTATAAATCAGTAAATTGAATTATTAAACTTTGAGTAACATCGTGTATAATTACAATATAACTAAATACGACATTAGTAAGTAGATAATTAAATAATTAATGTATTTGACAAGAATTACTGAAGGTAACACCTACCTTTTTTTTCGAGTTGTACATAGCCCACTCTTTCTCCGGGAGGGTAGTGTATACTTAGGGGGTTTCCCCACGTTAAAAAAAGCTAATACCTACCTATCTTTTATAATAAAAAATATTGTTGTTCGATAGAAAAAAAGTTAATTATTGTATATTAGTTGATGGTATGTTAGTAGTAAATAATTTCCGAGACTTGGATGTTTTATCAAATGAAGAAATTATTGCATTATACTATTTCTAAAGATAATATAGATAAAAGTAGGAAAACATTTCGCATATACGTCTCATTGTGGAAGCGACGTTTTGCAGACAATAGACGATATAAATGGGTCCTCTAACTGATAACTAATATCAGAGACATTGAATGTTTTATTAAATGAAGAAATTATTGCATTATACTATTTCTAAAGATAATATTGATAAAAGTAGGAAAACATTTCGCATATACGTCTCATTGTGGAAGCGACGTTTTGCAGACAATAGACGATATAAAAGAGACCTCTAACTGATAAGTAATATCAGAGACATTTATTGTTTTATTAAATGAAGAAATTATTGCGTTATACTATTTCTAAAGATAATATTGATAAAAGTAGGAAAACATTTCGTTTTGCGGAAACAAATGCCTCACGGTGGAAGCGACATTTTATATACAATAGACGATATAAAAGATACCACTAACTGATAACTGATATTAGACATTGAATATTCCTTGAAATGAAGGGATGGTTGTATTGTAGTATTTCTAAAGGAAATAGAAATAAAAGTAGGAGAGCATTTCATATTGCGTGAACACATGTCTCATGGTGGACGTTTTAAAGACAATAGACGATATGAAAGATCCTTTCACTGATAAGAGTTATTGATTCCATGAAATTATGAAAGCGATATTTTTATACAGTCTTTTAATCTAATATAATAATCGAATATCGGTTTCAAATACTAATTATATCTTGTCAAGAAATAAACCTACCTTTTTCCACCGAGCTCTAAGGTGACCGGTGTAAGGTGTTTGGTAGCAGCTTCATACACTACCCTGCCGACATTCGTTCCTCCAGTGTAGAATATATAATCGAATTTCTGTTTAAGAAGTTCCGCGGTCTCTTCGGGGCCACCTTCAATCAATGCTATGGCTTCCTGGGAAATTACAAGCAGTCTTACTTTCTTCGTATCAGCATAACATACATATAGAGGAGTTGCATACGATAGTGAAGATGTTGGCGTTCAATATTAAGAATTTTTAGTAATTGTTTTTGTTTATTTGAAGAAAGTTCAGAAGATTCTATAATGTTTTTGCATACTACTGATGGTATAATACAGGGGTGGCCAAACTGCGGTGCGCGAGCTACATGCGGCTCTTTGAAGGATTATTTGTGGCGTGTGTGTGGCGTTGTGTATGCGGTATGCCTCAGCGGTATCATCTAGTTCACCTAATGATACTGTGATTAAATTTTTAAACTAGTAGATAAGACAAAGGAGAAGTGTAATATCACTTTGTATCACCAAAATATTAATCGCTTCTCCGGCAAAATATTAGATATAGAATTATTATTAAATAGAGAGAGACTGGATATCTTATGTTTTACGGAAACATGGCTTAAACCTAATAAAATGATATTTAATGTACCCCATTTCTCGGTTGCCAGTGTATTTAATAGAACAATCACTATCGGTGGTGGTTGTATTATATTATTCAAAAATAATTTAAAATATAAAGAGAGGAAAGATATATGCAGTCTCTCCATAGATCGTATTTGTGAAGTGGCTTGTGCAGAGATGGATAAGTTAATTATTCTTTGTGTTTATAGACCTCCATCTTCAAATATTCACCAATTCTTACAAAAAATGGAGGAAATTCTTATAAAAATATTTAATAGTAATAAGCAAGTTTTAATCTGTGGTGACTTCAATATAGACATTTTAAGTACGTCGCCAGAGGTCACTATGTTCACATCATTATTTAGGTCGTTCAACCTGCATCCTGTTTTTAATGAGCCAACCCGATGTACATCTCAAACTGCATCTTGTATTGATAATGTTTTTACTGACTTCAAGACCATTGGCGGTAGTATTGTTACTGGGATACGGTCTGACCACAAAGGGCTCCTTGTTAAAATAAATTGTGAAAAACCTAGCAGTAACTGTAAGAAAACAACTAGGCTTATATCCAAAAATAGATTAGGTCTTTTAAATCATAATATTGCACAAAAGTTATCTTTCAAGACTTTTATTAATAAAGATCCAGAAAGTGATTATGACAGCTTATTTAATATCATAAGCACTGAATTTAGTAAACATTGCCCAAGAAAAGTTATTAGTGTAAAGAAAGTAAAAAAATTTAGTGAATGGGCAACTACAGGTATTAAAATAAGTAGAGATCGTTTGTATGATCTATATTATAAGAAATCACTAACAAATAGTGAATCATTTCATGCCTACGTTAGGAATTATTCTAAAGTTTTTAAACGTGTTTGTGTAGCTGCCAAAGCAAAATTTTTAGGAAATAAAATTCTCGAGTCTAGAAATAAGACCAAGACTGTCTGGCATATAATAAATAAAGAATTAGGAAAAAATAAAATAAATGATAACGCATTTAATCTAAGTGTCGACGGAGTACGTATTTCGAACAGTTCAGAGGTAGCAACTGTTTTCCAAGACTATTTCACTAATATACCTTCACAAATAACAAAAAGTATAACATCATCAGCCCAGGGTGCCGCAGCTCTTTTAAAGAATATGAGTGCACCTACAAATTCAGAATTTAAATTCTCATTTATTAGTGCAGGTGAAATAATAAGGACATTCAAACAATTAAATTTAAAACACACCGAAGACATATGGGGAATGTCGGTAATAGTAATACAGTCCTTAATTGTCACTATTTCACCACATTTGGCTAATATATTTAATCAGTGTATATCAAAAGGAACTTTCCCTAATCTAATGAAAGTAAGCAAAGTGGTTCCTTTGTTTAAATCAGGCTGCAGAAGTAGTCTTGGAAATTATAGACCTATTTCTGTACTTCCGTCGATAAGTAAAATTTTTGAAAAGATTATGCTTAAACAATTGGTAGAATATTTTACTGTGCAAAAGTTTCTGGATGGTCGACAGTTTGGTTTCACAAAATCGAAATCTACTACTGACGCTGGTGCAACGCTCATAAATCATATATTAGGAGCCTGGGAGGATTCGCAAGATGCAATTGGTGTGTTCTGCGATTTGTCTAAGGCCTTCGATTGCGTTGATCATAGTACGCTTATACTTAAATTAAAACACTACGGTATTTGTGGATCTTCTCTCGACCTTCTAGTCTCTTATTTAAAAGATCGCTGTCAGAAAGTTAACATACATGGGGTAACCTCTGCGGGATCGCTTGCTAGAATTGGTGTCCCGCAGGGCTCTATTTTAGGGCCGTTTTTGTTCTTAATATACATAAACGATCTACCGCTAGTGGTTAATAACTCTGCTGACATGGTGCTTTTTGCAGACGATACTTCTCTAATATTTAAAGTGAAAAGGATAGATTCAGAGGTCGGGCATCTGAATAATACTTTAAGTGAAATTTGTCATTGGTTTGCGTTAAATAACCTATTGCTAAATGCAGATAAAACGAAATGTATAAGATTTACATTACCCAATGTTAGACAGGTTGATAGTAGAATCAAGATCGAAGGGAATTTAGTAGGGTTAGTTGACAATACTGTATTCTTGGGAATTACATTAGATTCTAAATTACAATGGGGCCCTCACATTAAAAAACTGGCGAGCAGATTAAGTTCCGCTGCATTCGCAATACGTAAGATTCGCCAGCTTACAGATATTGCCACTGCTAGGTTAGTTTACTTCGCTTACTTCCATAGCTTAATGTCTTATGGCATTCTGCTATGGGGTACGGCTGCTGAGGTAGACACGATATTTTTATTACAAAAACGGGCAGTTCGGGCAATATATAATATGGGACCTCGCGAATCATTAAAAACGAAATTCCAGGAATTCGGTATCTTAACTCTGCCCTCCCAATACATTCTTGATAATTTAATGTATGTCCGGAAAAACTTTGAGAAACTGAATTTAGTTAAAGACCGGCATAATCTAAATACTAGAAACTGTAATAAACTGGTGGTCCCATGTTTCAGACTTAGCAAAACCAGTAATAGTTTTTTAGGTAATAGTGTTAGGTTCTACAATAAAGTCCCAAAGCATGTTACCGATTTGCCGGACTGTAAATTTAAGCGCCATGTCAAACGGGTTTTAGTTTCAAAAGGATATTATAGAGTGGATCAGTATGTGAATGATAGTGATGTCTGGAATTGACTCCTCTCTGTGCATCCACTAAAAGCATTGTTGTATAATATATTAGAAATATATGTTTAAAAAAAAGTACCCGATCGAGTTTCTTGCCGGTTCTTCTCGATGACTGGGTTGTTTACCGAACCGGTAGTAGTCTTTGACGTTCATAAGTGCCTTATTAGGGCCTAAACTGAATAAAGTATTTTTGATTTGATTTTGATTTGATTTGATTTGATTATGTATGGAAAACTACGTGGCGAACATAAACAGTGACGTAATCGATCAACTTTTATTTATACGTTTTCAATAAATATCATTTTTATAAAAAGTAATACCTTTTAAATATGTCTTTAATTGCGGCTCTCGAAAAATTTCTAATTTTGAAAAATAACTCGGACTATCGAGAAGCTTGGCAACCCCTGGTATAATATATTATTACTCAATAAGGTTTAGAAGATGTGTTTTATACAATTGTAGTAGCCGCTCTCGACTTCTTCTGCTTTTCTATTGTTATAAATGATGACACCATACATTGTCTTCTTGTAACTTTAAAGTATTAGTAGCTTGCGGTGAAAAGGTGGTTTTTGTAGATGGTAGCGCCACGCTGAAGCTATTACTGGTTTCAGCATGAATAGGTCGGCGCGCCCGCGATAGTACCACCCTCTCATAGAAAACCGACGTGAAGTGACAGTGCTTGCATTGTTCTATCCTCACAAACCTTGTTTATAATATTAACAGCAATAGATTGGAATCCATTGGTATTGTATAATACAAAGCCTTCGATCAACAATAACTAGCTAAAGGGTCAGCGCGAAAAATACGTCTCGGTAAATAAGAGCTCACTTGAAATGTGTGCCCTTATTTTGTTTAGTTTGTTTGAAACACAGCCAATGTAAGCTCGTTTCACATGCCGCAGTGTATTAAAAAGATGCAAAAATAATACACGAAAAAGCAATTTAACGGCCGGAGTATCTTACTTTCGCTAAATACATGTTGAATAAGTTATATTTTAAGCTTTATACTAACTAATAATATCAAATTTTGAACAAAATTACCGATTTTAAACCTGCGTTACAAATGTTTGGCCTCGTCACGTACAATAACGGGAAAACGTACTTTATTCATTACGTGTTAAGGTTGAATTCACACTAAATGTTGTTTATGTCATCTTTTCATTTATGAGGGGAGTAATTTACTACTTTACTCGTTTTATCGTAAGTAATAGATAATATTTTGAACATTTGTGACTTTATTACTAGGTGTTATGGTTGTAATTAGGTTGAACGTAAAACTGTTTTAAAACTTTTTTCTCCCTTTCTTAGTAATCAAATAGCTACAAATAAGTATATATTTACGCGGACAGATTTTAGCTTCAATTTTGTACGTGACCCTTTATCTAGTTGTTGTTGATCGAAGTACAAAGTATACACTAATAAACTGTTTAGTAATTATAAACAAGCAATGATTTAAAATGGCTGGTATTTATTTTATGTGTTTTCTGTAACGTTTGTGAGTAATATCCGTTGATATGTGGCAAACGATCATGTATATCTTGTCATGTATATCTATACGTATAATAAGAATGTAAATCTAACGTTTTGTAGTCCGGTGAAGCTGTTAAGGCCTTGCTAGGCCAATAGACTAGTTAGTTCATAAAAAAATCTAACGTGTCTGTATATTTGTGATGTGTGAAAAAATTGCAGGTGTCTTGAAATAAGAAATAAAATACATTTCAATAATTTTTTTAAATGTCTGTCTGTCGGTTTGACACAATAATCTTCTTCTTTTTTTTGTCATAGATGGCAAATGAACAGGTGGGTCACCTGATGTTAAGTGATCACCACTGTCCATGGACACTAACAACACCAGAGGAGTTGCAAGTGCGTTGCCACCCTTTGGGGGGAAGGGTTAGGGGAGGGAGAGGGAGAGGAAAGAGGAGAGGGGTGGGGAGGTGGGCCTCCGGCGCTAAAAATCATAAAGCATATCTTCAAGTAATGTTTAATCTTGATATACTTAAAATCGGTTTACTCTATCGTAAGTTATTGTTACTTTAATGACAACGCGACTTAAGAACGAGATAAAAGTAGATAACTAAATACATTAAGATGGTTTTGTTAGTCACTATCTTTTACATTAGGTTCCACGCGGACCGAGTCGCGGGCACAGCTAGTACTATATATAACTGACTTTAAAAGGATTGCAGTGTTGGGGCCAATCGCGATTTTTCGGTGGGACAAGATCTCTCGCTGCCGAGCGTAGTTGCGGCCATGCTCGGTAGCGAGGATGTGTGGAATGTTGTGGCCTCCTTCTGCGAGGAGGTCGTCTCGCAGAAGGAGGCGGCGGAGAGGGTCCGTGAGCAGGACCCTCAAAGTGGCCGTCTCCGCCAACGGAGGACGGGCAGGAGGAGGCGTCAGTTTGACCGCCTCCTCCCTCTGTAATCGGACCAGGGAAGATGGGTCGGGGGGCCCATCTTCCCATTGCACAGGTCCGGTGGACGCAGGAGACGGCCGGTGTGTACACGGCTGTCTCCCAACTGGACGGGGCCCGGCGGCGAAGCTTTTACTGCTGGGCCAACCGCTGGGGCGGCACGATGAAGTATATAGAGATCTCGTGCCGCCCCAACTATAGCGGTAGACGTACACCGTGGGGTTTAGTCCGTGCGAGTCGGACATAACCCACTCTCTCCACCGAGAGGGTGGTGTATCCATAAGGGATTTCCCCAAGATAAAAAAAAAAAAGGTCACTAATCTTGAACATTGATTTGAACTTGTGTGTTACCAACCAGATACTTTGAACTCGATCGCAGCAGAGCGAGCACTACTGCTGGGACTATTCCTCATTACATTAATTTTGTCTTTTTGGTTTGTATATTCTAACTATTAGTAAAGAGAATGAGAATGTCATATGTTGTAACTGTCTTACCGGGTCTAAATATTTTGGTAAATATTCAGCGAGGAAACTGGTGCAGGCTACGGACAATTCGCTCGGTTTAAAAATTATAGCGTTCCCGGCAGCGATCGCTCCTGTTGCCGGCAGTAAGAGCAACAGTATTGGATAGTTCCACGCTCCGATAATTAGCGTCACTCCATATGGTTCGTTGTAAAGCACAACATCATCTAACATGTTCACGATGTCTTTTTTTGGCTGAAAAACCATTATAATTAGAATAGTTATGAGATGAAAATGTGGGTGTGTGCGACTACACGATAGAAGTAAAATTATAAATAAATACATGAACATTTACTGCCCCCTACCCCCTCTCCCTTCCCCTGCGACTCCACTGGTGTTGCAAGTGTCTATGGGCGGTGGTGATCACTTAACATCAGGTGACCCAACTGTTCGTTAGCCTCCTATGATATAAAAAAAAATTGATCTCGGTGTATAAAAACTGGAAATCTTAAAACAATTAAATATGTTAAATGAATGATTACAATTGGATTTAGCTAATTTTGTAACGACACAAATAGTTGAAAAACCATCGAATTTCTTGCCAGATATTTCCGATATCTGGAGTGTTTTGCACATCGGTAGAAGTGTTTTAACGGTTGTGCTTTCTCAAAGCTTGACTGCTTGACAAAAATTGACTTTAAATAATAAAAAAAGTGGGCAATAATCACCCGTTCAGGCTTGCACCAGTCATCCAAATTATAAAGAGTGTGTCTTAAATCGTTTAAGAGGATGTCCAATTCCAGAAGAACAGCTTCCATTTTACATCTTCTCAGATCTTTGCGGAGTGCTTCGATCAGCCCGTCCATATTTTCCTCATACATACGAAGAAGGTTTTTTAACTGCTGTCGACGCCATTTGATTGGACGGGTGACACCGCGGTTATAGGCGTCTCGGACTTTTTGAACAACCTATAAATGGAATAGATTATTATCCATATATATATAATAAAAATGTAAATCTAACGTAACTGTACTTCTTCGATTTTTGTGAAAAAAATTGTTGCAGGTGTCTAGGAATAAGTAATAGAATACATTTCAATTATTTTTAGAAATGTCTGTCTGTTTGTTTGAACACGTTTCATTGCTAAAGTACTAATTTCACGATAAAACCAAGAAAACCATAACGCATATCATCGAGTAGCATTTAGTCATGGTTTCATTAAAATCAGTTCACTCTATCATAAGTTTTTTTTTATGTCATAGGTGGCAAACGGACAGGTGGGTCACCTGATGTTAAGTGATCACCACCGGCCATGGACACTAACAATACAAGAGGAGTCGCAAGTGCGTTGCCACCCTTTGGGGGAAGGGTTAGGGGAGGGAGAGGAGAGAGAAGAGGGGAGGGGAGGTGGGCCTCCGGCGCTCCCACTGACCGAACGAAACGCAACAATACAAGCACTGTTACTTCACGTCGGTTTTCTATGTGAGGGTGGTACAACCCTGGGCGAGCCGACCCATTCATGCTGAAACCAGTAATAGCTTCAGCGTGGCTCTACCACCATTAATTGTAATTTGAATGTTCACACGACTTAAATAGGAGAGTGCAGTAGATAAGTAAATGGGCCTAATAAATTCAGATGATTTTATTAGTCACTGTTTTTGTTTTAAATTATATTCCACGCGGACGGAGTCGCGGGTACAGTTAGTGCTATTTAAATCTGTACATATAGCGCATATTTGAATCGATGATGGGTTTATGGTTATCGTGTATGGCACCGCGTCGATCATTGTAGGTTCGAATCTTTGTGAATAAGTCGCCGCTTTTGGTGAAAGAAATTGTCGTAATGCAACCATACGTAGCATACCATAGCATAGTGGTAGGGCTCTTCCTAACGTGTTCCTTTAGGTTTAAAGTGCTTACTAACTTAAACCACATCGTCTTTTAATATCAGATGGGATTGAAATAAATTAAAGTAAAGAAAGAAACAGTTTGTACAGTTGAAACACATCGGGTTACAATATGAATAATGAAAACATACATATACATAATTAAAAGTGTCCAACAACTACATCCCGATTCAGCTACCTGCTGCAGTACAACTGAGTGATACCAAAGCGCTGATTTTTAATGGGGGACCGTAGCAATGTGCGGACGACTAATCCGTGGTTTAACAAAAAGACTACATACTGATGAAATATAAAACAATATTAATAAAAAGATTAAATGAAGTATATAACAATGTATTGCAACGGTTACATCTATATAAAATACAAAACAGAATGATGATACGTTTGTAAATATGGAAACGGAAAGACCAAAAGCGAACAAAAAAGTAATATTATTAGATACACTAATTTTTCTTGATTATATAAAACTTGCAAAAATCCTTAGACGCGCTTCGCTTTTTGGACGGACTAAAGCTATTACTGGTTTCAGTATGAATGGGTCGGCTCGCTCGGGGTAGTACCACCCTCTCACAGATAACTGATGTGAAGTAACAGTGCTTGCATTGTTGCGTTTCGTTCGGTCAGTGAGAGCGCCGGAGGCCCACCTCCCCTCTCTTTCCATCCCCTCTCCTCGACCCCTCCCCCAAACACAGGCTAACTGGTGTTGTTAGCGTCTATGGACGGCGGTGATTACTTAACATCAAGTGACTCACGTCTTCGTTTGCCTCATAAGATATTAAAAAAAACTATATTACAGTAAAAATAAAGAAAAAAGGTCATAATGGATTTAGTTAAAATACGAAATTCCTAAGAAACAATAATACTATTTCCATGAGAACAAAGTTGTTGACACCAGCTTGAAGAAGTTTAAAGAAGACCAACCAGATATCTCAATTTAAAGAAATCTTTGATATTATTTAAATATTCATTTTGATATTTACCTCCGCCACATTAACAGATTTGGGTTTCGAGTCTGGAATGTTGGTACCTGTAACAAAAGGAACAACATTGATTCAAATATTTTGGACAACGATTTATTAAGTTTGTATTTGTATTTATGTACTATATAGATGTTTATAACGTTAAATATATCGTTTAAGCGATAAATACCTTTTTGAATAATTTTAAGGTAGCCATTTCAAAATTCTCAGCCAATTATTAGTTAATTTAATATAATATTATTTTCCTTTAAAATGTTGCTATAAAAGTTAATAGTTTTAAAATGATCTGAATATATATAAGATTTCCACGTATATAGTCACTCAGTTGTGCAGATGTGCGGGGGCGTTAAAAATTTTAAAAAAATGTATCTCGTAATCTGTAGATTTAAAACTTAGAAACTTGACCAGAATATTTTTTTTGGTTTGTTTGAATTTACTAAAAACTAATTTTATGATATTTTACCCCCAGAGGGCTGTGCGAGGGCGTTAAAAATTTTAAAAAAATGTGTGAGGGTGGTATATAGTAGATTAAAATTCCAGGTATGTTGCTGATGATAAATCCCATCTCATTCGATATACTATTCGTATTTACATATCTAATGTACACGTTACATATTACAGTAGATGGCGTAATGTAATATTGTAAGTAGGTGTGTAAATTAAAGAAATGTTTTTTCAAAAACATTTGTAACTATGACACCATAGTTATTTAACACATTTTAAAAAACGCGTGCGGAGCCGCGGGGTACTGCTAGTGTGTATATAAACCAGTGTATTCTGACAGGTTAAAACATTAGATTAGTAAAAACATTTTTGACGCCCAAACACCAATCGAATACGAGTATCTATAAATGTTATAAACAAGGTTGCTTTTCGTGTTTGTCTTTGTATGTATTCCCTTAGTCCTTCTAAAATGTGCGACACGTTTCGATAAAACGATCGTTTAGATAAATTTTTTTGCAATGTTTTTATGCATATAAGGTTTATATAAAGCTGAGAAAAAAAAATGTTTTGTAAGGAAATTATAATAAACCTTATAAATAAATATATATATGTATATATATATAAATTATAAATATATGTGTCGTTACATTTCAAAATGAGCTAAATCCAATTTTAATCGTTCATATAACATGCCCTATTTTTTAAAGACCAACCAGTTTTTATACACCAAGAACGAAGTTCAAATGTTGCCGTCCATAAGGTTTTTAGTTTTTTAATGATCTTCATCTATACTAATACTAGTAGTATACTATATACTTTTGCCCGCGACTTCGTCTGCGTGGAATAGTTACTTTGGGCTAACGCTAACACGCAACGGCAGCTCTTAAGAGGAATAAAGAAACGATTTTGAAATATTCTTCATTGTTGCTCCGCTCCTAGTGGTCTTAGCGTGATGATATATAGCTTATGACACTCACAAATAATGTGGCTTTATATTGGTAAAATAATTTTCAAAATTGGTTTAGTAGTTCCTGAGATTACCCCTTACAACGTCACAAACTCGCAAACTTTACCTCTTTATAGTATTAGTATAGACTAGCTGCCCCGTGCAACTTCGTCTGCACCAAATCGGTTATTACCGATTTCAATTGTATTTTTAAACGCAAATAATCTTAAAAAACCTAAAACCCAATTGCAGCGACATCCAGCACTTCCAATTGTGAATCCAAACTATCCAGGGACTCACTCAAACATATACCCAGTTGGTATGTGAGAAATCTTTTAAAATAAGCCTAGAATCTGTTCGCGGCATGACCTAAAGTGTCCAATGAAGATCAAAACTAATTTACATATATTGCCGATAAATGTCTTTCCAGTACCCCTTGTAACTTCATCATTTAACATACTGTAAAATTAAACTTTATCTACATTAAATTTCCATTTTGTTTAGTTGTTTGTTTTATAAGAATTTATAAAGTATACGTGATTGCATTCAATCTTAATTTTGTCAAATTTATTTTACATATAAACCACCTTTTTCACTGAGATACTGAACTTGGGATAATATAAGGTATATTATATACCTTAAGATAATATAAGATAAGATATATATAAGATAAGATAATATAAGGTCTAAGAGTGGAAGAATTTTTGAAATCAGATCACTAGAATCAAGCATTCCTCCAAAACGAAACTTTACCTCTCTTTATAATCTTAGTATAAATACAACATAGTATGGTAACTGCCAACACCTCAACTGATTATTAGTCGTAGATTCACAAACCTGAACCCAACTACTTCAAGACTCAACAATATTTAGAAAACTAATTTTATCAAATATCGAAACAACACACGTACTGTTAGAACTCTAATTGAGATTCATCTTTTACAATGCAATGTAACTATTATCTAGGTTTATGTTTTAGGAAAATAAATGTAATAACATATAAGTGACAGTTTCGTTTTCACATATTTTTATATGTGGTTGATTATTACTCATACAGACGTCATGAAGCCGTAGCTCAGTTATAACTTACTGGACATTATATGGTCCGACGGAGTCGACGGTTCAGAACGTAACAATAATTTTTTTTAAAGTAGGTTAGAGAAATATAGCTTAATTTTTTAGCTAATCTGTCTGCTATATATAGCACAAAGAAAATTTACCAAAATCCGACAAGAATTTCATTACCTACAAATTTTTGACTTTCGTCCGTTATCCTGGAGAATCCCTTGCGTTTTATGAGACAAAAAGTATCGTAGATGTAATCTTGTAATATTAGTTATCACTGTGCCAAGTTTCGTCCAAATCGGTTCAGTACTTTCAGAGTGATGCGTGTTCGCAGGGACAGACAGACAGACAAAATTTAAAAAAAGGTTATTTTTGGCTTCTATGCCGATAACAAAGTCTACCTCGACCAAATTTTCAAAAAATATTTAATGTACAGATTTGGCCTTGCTACAGTTTTATGATAGTACTAGCTGACCCGTGCAACTTCGTCTGCGCGAAATAGGTTACTACCGGTTCCAATTTTATTAATCTTAAAAAACCTTAAACCCGATTGTAGCGAAACTTATCGCGTCCAATTGTGACTCGAAACTATCCTATATATAATATATATTGGCAAGAAATGTCTTCCCGATATCCCCTGGGTTGCTTCTCTGGCCCTTAACTCCACGCCCCATTTACTATATAATATATATTTCTCTAAATAAAAAGTAATCTAATATACCTTTCTAACAGTGCGATAATTTTTAAAATCCGATCAGTAGTATCAGAGATTACCCCGAAGACCCAAACTCACAAATTTCAACTTTTTAGTATTGGAGTTTCATAGCTATGAATTCTATAATTGTGAAGTCAGTCATGGGAAAGTCTCTTTATAGATAATATTCAATTTTTATTACACAATACTACAGACACTACGGGCTTTAAATAAATATATATTTACAAAATAATTACTGTTAGTTATTGTGTTATGTTAAAGTTTAATTTTGTTAAAACACATAAAATTAGAGTGTTGATAAAAGAAGAAAATACATACCTTTGTGCCTTTGCTAAAATAAAGACGGACGTAGTATATTGTTAGGTAAAATATCATACAATGAAATACTAAATTGGCGTAATAGAAAAAAATATATTCTAGAGTGCATTCATCCGACCCCCATACACATATTGATGTGTCGCTGATTCTGAACTTTGCAAGATGCGCTGGAGAGCACTCAGTCTACATGTAGTAGACGCAGCAAACTTACAACAGTGACGAAATTTATAAATCTATGGCTTACCAGGAATGTTATCCTAAATGGAAGCAAAAGATTTGCCATTAATTTGGTAGGATACATTCCAGTTTGAGTTCCATAACAGTAACAAATCAGTCTTTTTTGAGGAGGGTAAATCCTGAACACAGGTTTTATAGTGATCAAAGTCTGGATAGCTTCTTTAGCGATGAACAGCTTCATTACCCTGGATTCCACTAAGTCCTCGTATTCATGCCTGAACTACATAAATTCCTAAACAATTACATTGATACAAATGGAATTGATTAATTGTGATAACTGATGTTTCGTTGAAATAAGTCAAAACAATATTCAATGTATTGTAAAAAGTTTCAATAAGAAGAAAAAGCCCTTAGTTGTGCGCATACATGTTGCTTTTTTAAAAAAGAAGAAGAAGCCCTTTCTTTCCTAAAGGAAAACAAAATCATTAAAATATTAAAAAAATAACGTTTCTATATATAGATTTTTTGATACAGGAACCTTCTCGGATGTTCCCAGAATACCCACCTAAATTATTATCACAATCTGATCAGTAGTTTCGGCATGCATAGAGGACAAACATATAAATGTTGATTTTTATATATATAAAGAATAATATTAAGAATAATAATATATTTTATATATATAAGAATGATAAGTTAAGCACTGCATGATCTGGGATAATCAAGTTAATAAAAGTTAATATATCGATAGGTAATCCTGGAGAAAATGGAGAAAATTTTATGTGTGTAGTTGTAGTCTAGTTACATTAACTACAATTTTTTGTCTTTCGTTATCCTGGGGAACCTTTTGCGTTTTATGGGACAAAAAATATCCTAAATGTAACCTTGTAATATTATATTAGATACATATATATTAGTTATATTGGATATTCACAGGCTGATCCCGAAACGCGACCTGCAGAAGCGAATCACTATGACGGGCTTTTTCGCCATATACATGGTGGTTGCAACCCAGTCGGGCTGTAAAACCCTACCACCCCACTTTCGCCATTGTGGTCGTCCCATGTTTCAGGCTTAGCAAAACCAATAATAGTTTCTTAGGTAATAGTGTTAGGTTTTACAATAAAGTCCCAAAATATATTACCTGTTTACCGGACTGTAAATTTAAGCACCATGTCAAGCGGGTTTTTGTGTCGAAAGGCTATTATTACTTATATAGAGTGGATCAATATGTGAACGATGGTGATATTTGGAATTGACTCGTCTTTGTGCATCCACTAAAAACGGTATTGTAATGTATAATGTATTCCAGATATATACTCGTATATGTTAAAAAGATGTACCCGGTCGAGTTTCTTGCCGGTTCTTCTCGATGACTGGATTGTTTTCCGAACCGGTGGTAGTTTTGATGTTCATAAGCATCTTATTGGGGCCTAAACTGAACAAAGTATTTTTGATTTGATTTGATTTTTGTGTATCCAACGGGCCAATATATAATAAGGTCACTGTATATAGATATATATTCGGAACTAAGGATAAAAATTGATAGAAGATAAACGCTAAAACGTGACCGATTTCAAGGTGTATGCATTAAATTCAAGGTCTTTATGTTAATATATACCTATTGTAAATAATATTTAGTCATACAGTCATACGTGATGGTTGCGAATAATGTATGCTTACATTGACTCAACTTTATGTGCAGTTGCGCGTAAAATACTTCATTGTGTATTTCTATTTCATATTTACTTCTTTCGTTTTATTAGCAATTGTTGATTTATGTATTTTAAGAATGTTGTTAAATCTTTATGGTATTATATTTTCTATCTTTTATCATTTTATTTTCCTAACGAACATGACTTATTCGAATACAATGCATAATTTGTTTTTTTTTATATGAAACATTTGTTTATATGTCCATTGTATTTATGTCCTTCTTAATACAGAGTATTCAATTCCAAAGTCCAATGTAATTTTGGGAATAGTAATCGTGAAACAAAAAAACATGTTATTCTTTTTATTAAGGAAGGACCCTTGGCAGTGTAGCTACTACATACAAAGTGTGGGCTAGCATGAAGAAAAAAATCAGGCAGACTATATGCCGTGGCGAGAGTAATAGGTAGCTGAGGGCATGAAAAAATAAACGCGTCTAAAACTGCGGAGTATAGCTAAAGTTAATATAGTTATAAAAAAATAAAAATATATATGTGCGACATATATTCCCATTTTTTTTTATACGTGGGGAAATCCCTTATGGATACGCCACCCCCCGGGGGAGAGGGTGGGTTATGTCCGACTAGCACGGACTAAAATCCCACGGTGTACCGTCCGACCGTATTGTTGGGGCGGCAAGGGATCGATCTATGCTTCTCCCCTTGAAGAGCCGCCCCAACGGTCCGCCCGGCGAAAGGTCACCGCCGGGCTCCTACCTATAGAGAGGCAACCGGGTACACACCGGCTGCCTCCCCTCGTCCGCCGAACCTGTGCAATGAGGAGATGGCCCCCCCGGCCCATCCCCTCAGGTCCGGCTACGGTGGCGGGAGGAGTTGGGCAAAGCGCCGCCTCCTCCCGCCGGTCCTACGTTGGCGGAGAGGGCCACTTAGAGGGTCTACCTCGCGGGCCCTCTCCGCCGCCTCCTTCTGCGAGATGACCTCCTCGCTCGCCATGGTTTTGGCCATGCTCGGCAGCGACAAATTCCCCCCTACATTCCCCACCGCCGCAGCCAGAATGCGGCGCTGCCCCTCGCACGCAGCACACTCGGACAGAGTGTGCTGCGCGGTGTCCTCATCAGCGCCGCACTCGTGACATGCGGCGGTCGGCTCCCTGCGTGCGATATGGTGCAGGTATCATCCGAAGCAACCGTGCCCGGTGAGCACCATCCGGAACGTCAGGGAGCCCCACTCCCGCAGGACCGGGCGGACGGCATCCACTGTATAACGCCCATAGCGCGCTTCCACCAGGTCCTGCATCCAACTCTCGACCGCCACCTCCCGGATCTCCCGCCTCTTAAACTCAACTTCCCTGAGAGCCAGAGGCTCACCACTACGCTTTCTCGCCGCCGTGTACGATACACAGCGGCGGGGACACCCGCCTCCAGCTCCCAGTTAACGCCCAGTTAACATGGAGCGGAAGCTCTCAAAAGGAAAAAGAAAACTATTTTGAAACATTGTTGCTCCGCTCTGATTGGTCTTAGCGTGATGTATAGATGTATAGATGTGATGTGAGCCTATAACATTCTTTGATAAAATGGCTATTTAACAGTGAAAGAATTTTTCAAATCAGATCAAGTAGTTCCTGAGTTTAGCGCGTTCAAACAAAAATACAAACCCTTCAGCTTTATAATATTAGTATAGATAATATAAAAGTACCTGGACGATCGAGTCTAGCTCGGTTCTTTAAAAAACAATTTTAAATTAAAATAAACTGTTAGGTTTGCATCACAAAATTAACATGTCATATAAAAAAATATATTAAGAAAAGATATCTCTCTTATAATTATATTAATTTTAAAAAATCTAATTAAAATAAATTGTTAGGTTTGCATCACAAAAAAATAAATATTGAACGAGATATTTCTTTTGGTCTCCACTCGGGTTCGAACTGGGGTTAGACGGATTTTAAAAGCAGTAGATTTCCATGTGAGCTATTTTTGTTTTCACAGGAGTGGCGAAATTTACCTTTATATTCTAGCTACATTTTTTCATTGTCTGAAAACTCAGATAATTTTTTTTTCTATGAATGAAATCTAGCTAGATCGATTTATCGTCCCCGAGACCACCTGCATACTAAGTTTCACGGAAATCGAAGCTGCCGTTTCCGAGATCCTGAATATATAACAATATAAAAATGTACAAGAATTGCTCGTTTAAAGGTAAAAAATAATGTAATATAGAGGATAGATATAGATATTATCAATAACAATGTGTATGAAAAACTTTAAGATGTGAGAACGTAACAAATAAAAAAAACTCATATTCCCATATATAATATTAAGTTTGTATTATAATAGACTATATTGTAAATATTAAGCTAGATAAAAACAATCATTTCTGTTGGTCGCAATACGCCTTCTAAATTTGTTCCCATTTCCGACAAAGAAAATTTACCACTAAAAATAGATTACAAATCTGTAATTGTGTGTAGTGTGATAAGTATCGTATGATTTCTTAATATCCTAAATGTATTTGTGTTTATTAGTTGAGTGATATGCTTCAGTGTAGATATATAATTATTCAAGAACCATGTCAAGCGGGTTTTAATTTCTAAAGGCTATTGTAGGGTGGAACAATATGTGAACGACTGTGGCGTCTGGAAATGACGCCCCTCTTTGCGCATCCACTAATAACGAATGTAACTATTTATGTTTTGTAAAAATATATAACATGAAGAGATAAACCAGATCGAGTTTCTTGCCGGTTCTTCTCGATGACTGGGTTGTTTTCCGAACCGGTGGTAGCTTTAAGGTTCATAAGCGCCTTCTCAGGGCCTGAATTGAATAAAGGATATTTTGATTAAGATTCAATCAAATGTTACCGAATTGAAACCTATAAATATTTAAAGTAAGTAAACTCCGAACAAATTAATGGTTTAGCCTCGTCTTGAATTAGGTGACATGAAATGAATATTACAGACTGAAATCACTTTTTGGAAATAGGAAAATAAATGCTAATTTTCTACAAAAGTACTAATCAGTGTCTAGTATTATCTAGTATTATTTTCACAAAATTAGAAATAAGTATTGCAAAAACATCACGCGATTTTTTAGATGGGTAGCTTTCCGCGAGTCTTTTGTTGAATATCTCTAACAGAGCTGAACAGTTTAGATGTTCGAACACATTTATCTCAGAAACGACCCACCTGACATTAATATTTCCAGTTTACTAAATATATTTTTTAAAGTAATTTAAAATTTTCCGATACCATTCTTAAGAGGAAATGCAGCCTGGAAGAGTTTTGAATAATAGGTTAAAACTATTGTCTATTGCTGTCGCACTCTGTCCCGACTATTTAATAGAGAGATAACTCCAGCTCGAATTAATTACTCTTATTTACCTTTATAATGAACAAAATCATGATTTCGTATTCACTTATTGCCTTCACCGAAACTTAACCGATTCTGAGTTTCGAATTGATTTCTTTTTTAAGTTAATATAAGAAAAACTAAGGCTGTGTTTCTCTTTTATCTCTTATATTCCTCAAATTTATCTGCTGAATGTATGAAAACAGCGACGTAATTGAGTAATTTTAGTACTTTTAGAATTTTCATAGAACATGTAATATTTCCTTTATGAAGGAAATCAAAACGAATACTTCTGTGTGGAACAAATGCCGCCCGCGTTTTCTCTTAAGGTATGAATTGACAATTAAACACGAATGTATTTGCAGGATACAGCGAATATGTAAAAAAAATATATTTATTAAACTAAGTTCCACTTCTACCGACGCGAAGGCTGTTATTCGAAACACGTTGAACAAACAATGTTTATGAATTCCGACCGTTCATTACAGTAATGTGGTATGTTTACAAACTACATTTATAAATATATGTATGTAAATAACCGTGTAATAAATATGGTATCGGCATATTATAAGACGGAATAAAAATCACGTAAGTAGAAAAGTGTTATGTGTATTATGTGAAGGTAGTCAAGTCAAGGAAGACCGAAGAAAGCATACTGCTTTAAAAGCTGATAGAAGAGAGTAGAAGAGAAACTCATGTTGTGCCAACCTAATGTAGGTAGAACCAGGTTAGGCCCTTGCCTAACCTGCTCATTAGCACTTGCTAATGACGATGTATTTATCTATTTTATTTATTTATTTATTTTTGTAGGAAAATTCATCGAAAAAGGAGTTGTAAAATATCATTATTTATTATGAAGCATTAGCGGGGTGGTAGGGTTTTAAAGCCCGACTGGGTCGCGATCACCATGCATATAGCGAAAAAGCCCGTAATAGTGATTCGTTCTGCGCATCGCGTTTCGGGATCAGTTCATGCATATCCAGTAGTGAATGACTTTCGCCGTGGCTCGGGTACCCACGACATGATTAACACTGGTCACCTCTGGACACGGACGGAGGTTGTTCGCTCACGCAGGCCGGCATGACAGCGGCGACAGGCGAGGGATAACGCATTTCTCGATAGTCGCCATTGTTTTTGGATTGTACTGTCCTCACCAACAGGTACTTTGCCGTGCTACAATTAAAAAAATAGTTGATATTGTTAAAGCACCTGCGATGAGACAGAGCTTGCGATGAAGGAAAATATCTCGCGTCAGCCCACGACGTATTGGCGATTTCAAACTCTGAGAAATCCACAGTTCTAAGTTTTTGTTGCGTTTCATTCGGTCAGTGATAGTGTCGGACACCCACCTCCCCCCTCTCCTCCCCCAACACAGGCTGGCAACGCACTTGGGACTGCCCTGGTGTTACAAGTGTCTATGGACGGTGATGATCACTGAACATCAGGTGGCCCACTTGTTCCTTTGCCTCCTATGGTATAAAAAGACCGGTCAAACCATTCAGCCACTATGATTTTCATAGTGATTCTTTTTTAGCTTGTCGCATTTCGAATCTCTCATTGTGTATTCAGTAGCCAACAATGGCGACTGCCGTTGGACTGTAATCCTTCGACGCGGTGAACGCTGTTATTTTCGAACTGCACTATGGTTACTATCAGTTAAATACAGCGCTATCGCTTTGTCGTGTTATATCTATATCAATAAAAATCGATTGCCGAATGTATGTAAGTGCATCAATTATATACATGTAAGTATATCAATGAAGAACTGCGGTACGTATTAATTTTAGTTGTGTTTATAATTATCACGAAAAATTTGTATAAAAGAATAGAAAAAAGAAAATTTCTTTCTTCTTTCTTCTTTAAAAGAATAAGTTTCAATAGCATATAAAAGTATGGCGAGACCGATCTGTAGGGAGTTAATGACAAATACAACAAAATGACTCGCTTCGGAGCGTCCTATTTCGGAAACACCAATATAGTCCTAGCCAAACTTTTTAACCGCTCAGTGTATAGTGTACCTCACACAACACAAATTTGGATAATAAACTCACTTGACATGGCTTACATTAACATGAATATTACCTAAAACACTGTTACTGGTCGTACTGAGTCTGGAACATGTGTAATAAATAAACGTATAGTTAGAGAGTCAGGAAAAACCAATTAACACTCTGTAAGCACTATGACTATTAATCCGAGCAGAACTTCGCCTTACAATAACTTCGATATAGAAGTGTGTATCACATATCACCTCCACACACGTGCACGCACACATGCTAACACATAATAGTGGAAGGGTTTTAATTTTTGTTTTTCCCTTATTGAAGTGAAACAGTTTAGAAAAATTATCCAACACAAAATATATATAGGAGTTGTTGAGGTATGTATGCTTGGTACACATATATGTTTCAATAACTCATATAATTATGAATATGTAGCTAAGCTTAGGTTAGTTCAGATAGGTCGCGAATTGAATGAGTCAGGCAACAGCACAAGCCGAGGTGTGCCGTGCACCCTTAAGCTAGTTGTCAAAATAAAATCGGCTAAGTGCCTCAAGCGTTCGCCTTTGCAGCCCGGTGAAGACCCGGTGTTAAGATCTTGCTAGGTCAATAGCGTAGTCAGCTCGAAAAAAAAAGAGGTGTGTATCCTGTCAACGACATCTTGCCTTTTGTAGGCCGAACTCTCTAATAGGGTAACCCTAGTGTTAATGTTCCGGTTGCTTTTTTTTTCGAACTGACTACGCTATTGACCAAGCAAGGTCTTAACAGCTTCACCGGACTACTAAGGCGAGCGCTTAAGGCACTCAGCCGATTTTGTTTTGACAACTAGCTCAAGGGTGCGCGGCACACCTCGGCTTTGGCTGTTGCCTGATACATCCAATTCGCGACCTATATGAACTAACCTAAGGTAAAATAACTATTCATACATATATGAGTTGTTGAAACATATATGTGTACCAAGCATACATATCTCAACAACCCTTATATATATTTCGTATTGGATAATATTCTAAACTATTTCAGTTTGATAAGGGAAAAAATAAAACCCTTCCACTTGCATGTGTAAGTGTGTATGCGTGCACGTGTGTGGAGGTGATATGTGTAATGTTGTCGCAGTGATGTAAGATTTTGTGTCACTGTTTTTTTTTTTCATTACATTTTTTACAAAAATATCTAAAAACCGGATCGTACAGAAACGTGACGCCATATTGCCGAAACGGACTTCCGTTGCGTTGTCGTCTTACAAAATTCAATACTACATTATTTTTTATATAACCCGTTCATAATTCGTGCTATAATAATTTCAAGATTAACGAAATTATATGAGATTATTAATTACTCAATAAAGAGGTGTGAACTCTAATATAAAGTCACAGTTACTAGAAATCTACAATTTTCGTCATCATAAACTTAAATAAACAAATAAGAACAAGCGATCTATCCATATGTAATGTACACTTATTACTGGTACACTTATTACTGGACTTGATAGCCTCCAAAGCATTAGATAACATCTACTTGAAATTGCCTGCATCACTTGATAATATCTTGTTTTTCATCACGCGGCCTTTGTTCATGACATTCAGAATTCAGACACGCGGAACAAGTTTTGTAGAAAATTATATAAAAAAATCAAACTCTCTCAATTTCTTAAACAAATATTTACATATGGCTGTCTTATCACTCAAGGAAAATATAGGTTTTCATTACTAAAAGAATTTTCATAATCAGATCAATAATTCTGCAGATTATCTACTACTAAGACCTCATCTTTACCTTCTCGTAATGGATGTTCACGACAATTTAGAAATGCTAAATTTAGTAAAATACCAAGATGATTTAAATACTAGATAATGTGACAAACTGGGCATCCCAGGTGTAATTCACGAAAATGGTATAAACGGACTTACTTCCGGTACCGCTACAGCAAACACGAGACGCAACCGGAGCTATCCAGTCCGTTAGTGGTATCAGCCGCAAAATACGAACCCGTACCAAACGCTGCGCGTTGTAAAAGACGTCCGCGACATATTTTTACTTACCCTCCCGATGAAATAACGGCAGTGAACGATCAGTACCAGCCTGTCTCTCTAAACAGAGCGTGCTCACGCCCACGCCCGCGTAACCACAGATCACGCCGCCGTGGTCTGGGGGTAAATTTAGCTCCCGCACACAAGACTAGGCCCCCCTCGGCAGCAGCTCAAGCCTAGGTCCATTCCCTCGGCGTGGAGCCCTTGAGTACGCTGCTCGTGCGATACAGTGACACAAAATCTTACATCACTGCGACAACATTACACATATCACCTCCACACACGTGCACGCATACACGCTTACACATGCAAGCGGAAGGGTTTTATTTTTTCCCTTATCAAACTGAAATAGTTTAGAATATTATCCAATACGAAATATATATAAGGGTTGTTGAGATATGTATGCTTGGTACACATATATGTTTCAACAACTCATATATGTATGAATAGTTATTTTACCTTAGGTTAGTTAATATAGGTCGCGAATTGGATGTATCAGGCAACAGCCAAAGCCGAGGTGTGCCGCGCACCCTTGAGCTAGTTGTCAAAACAAAATCGGCTGAGTGCCTTAAGCGCTCGCCTTAGTAGTCCGGTGAAGCTGTTAAGACCTTGCTTGGTCAATAGCGTAGTCAGTTCGAAAAAAAAAGCAACCGCAACATTAACACTAGGGTTACCCTATTAGAGAGTTCGGCCTACAAAAGGCAAGATGTCGTTGACAGGATACACACCTCTTTTTTTTTCGAGCTGACTACGCTATTGACCTAGCAAGATCTTAACACCGGGTCTTCACCGGGCTGCAAAGGCGAACGCTTGAGGCACTTAGCCGATTTTATTTTGACAACTAGCTTAAGGGTGCACGGCACACCTCGGCTTGTGCTGTTGCCTGACTCATTCAATTCGCGACCTATCTGAACTAACCTAAGCTTAGCTACATATTCATAATTATATGAGTTATTGAAACATATATGTGTACCAAGCATACATACCTCAACAACTCTTATATGTATTTTGTGTTGGATAATTTTTCTAAACTGTTTCACTTCAATAAGGGAAAAACAAAAATTAAAACCCTTCCACTATTATGTGTTAGCATGTGTGCGTGCACGTGTGTGGAGGTGATATGTGATACACACTTCTATATCGAAGTTATTGTAAGGCGAAGTTCTGCTCGGATTAATAGTCATAGTGCTTACAGAGTGTTAATTGGTTTTTCCTGACTCTCTAACTATACGTTTATTTATTACACATGTTCCAGACTCAGTACGACCAGTAACAGTGTTTTAGGTAATATTCATGTTAATGTAAGCCATGTCAAGTGAGTTTATATCTCAAAAGGCTATTATTGAGTGGATCAATATGCGAACGATGGTGAAGTTTAGATATAACAACCCTATCTGTGTATCCGCCTATTAACTGTATTCTTATAACAATATTATTTATTTTGGAAAATACGCTCAATAATATCAAGTTTCTTGCCAGTTAAATGGTAGTTATCATGTTTATAAACGCCATCTCTGGACGTATATTACGTAAACGGAGAAGGTGCTGCCGAGGTCCAGAGCAGGGTGGAAAAATATCGAGAAAAACCAGAAAGAAGAGAATGTAGGTTTGAAAATTAGTAGAACAAAAACTGAACATTGGTTTTGCGACTTCGGTGGTACATCTAGTTTTTCTCGATAGCCTTAAATGGTGTATACTTATCAGCCTGCTCTAGTTTTCGGTATCTCAGTTCATTGATACAAAGCGACGGTGGCATTGATAAGAACGTGAGGAATAGAATATATGCAAGAATGAAAGAGACGGATGAGAGAAAATTACATGTGGCAGAGATGCGAATGTTAAGTGTGTGGTGTGACTAGAATGAATAAAATTAAGAATGAGTATATTAGAGGAAGTTTGAAAATAGCACAAGTGACAGATAATATATTTGAATTTATATAATTATATAATTATTTATATAATTTCATAAACCTTCCATATATTTTTCTGTTAATGCACAAAAGTGAGTTTATTTCTAAGTAATATATGCTAAGCAGTGTAATATCTTGACAAATCACAGACTATAACAATCAACGTGGAGACCGTTATAAAGATTCAAGGCAAACCTCCTAACTGGCTCTCAGATGCAGTGATTTGCAAATTGAGATTACTAGCATTAGAAAAAATCTACTAACATGCTTTAGTTTTATCAAGATATTTTCCTTCATCGCAAGCTCTGTCTCATCGCAGGTGCTTTAACAATATCAACTATTTTTTTAATTGTAGCACGGCAAAGTACCTGTTGGTGAGGACAGTACAATCCAAAAACAATGGCGACTATCGAGAAATGCGTTATCCCTCGCCTGTCGCCGCTGTCATGCCGGCCTGCGTGAGCGAACAACCTCCGTCCGTGTCCAGAGGTGACCAGTGTTAATCATGTCGTGGGTACCCGAGCCACGGCGAAAGTCATTCACTACTGGATATGCATGAACTGATCCCGAAACGCGATGCGCAGAACGAATCACTATTACGGGCTTTTTCGCTATATGCATGGTGATCGCGACCCAGTCGGGCTTTAAAACCCTACCACCCCGCTAATGCTTCATAATAAATAATGATATTTTACAACTCCTTTTTCGATGAATTTTCCTACAAAAATAAATAAATAAATAAAATAGATAAATACATCGTCATTAGCAAGTGCTAATGAGCAGGTTAGGCAAGGGCCTAACCTGGTTCTACCTACATTAGGTTGGCACAACATGAGTTTCTCTTCTACTCTCTTCTATCAGCTTTTAAAGCAGTATGCTTTCTTCGGTCTTCCTTGACTTGACTACCTTCACATAATACACATAACACTTTTCTACTTACGTGATTTTTATTCCGTCTTATAATATGCCGATACTATATATAATATGATATATAATATATATTATATTATCATAACATTAATACGTGAAGCCTAAACTTTGTATCCCTTTTTAATGGAATTGGGCGAACGGATGAACGTGAAATTTGGCATAGTTAAAGTTTATATGGAAGAGAAGTGCAGAAAGCTATTTTTTATATAAAATGCATTACAAGCATATTAAATTAATTATATATATGATACAAAATGATATATGATACTTTGGTTATTGTGCACAAGTAAAGTGGATCGCAAATAATACCACGGAGCATGGATTTTGATTTGCCACAAAAACGCCCTGGAAAGTTCTAGCTATACGGCCACCATTTTGTTAGTTCATTGAAATGATCACAAGAAACTTGTGATATCATTATTTACTCGACAATGGCAGTAATAATCTACTAGAAGATTGGATGTCAAAATGATCATCTAGGTATTTTAGTTACAGTCAGTTCTTACCTACTGCACAAGTATGAAGCGCAAGGGAGCGTATCGTCTGGTTCACAATTGAAGTACTTTATTTGAAGCAATTTCAAAATTCAAATTGATATATCGCTGATCTAAACTATTCACATAGCTAACACAATTTCACAACATTGTTACATGTATACTTAGTTAATATTTTATTATATTTTTTAAAGAACGGATCCATTCTACAAGGTTGGTAAAATAATACATAAATTATAATGATTACGCGTACCAATTACTAACATATATTTTGATATTTATTTTTAAGAACGGATATTTTGAAATATTAACTGAATAACTTTAAAATGTCATGCAGGTATAAGAATAATTAACACTTTATCATTATTAAGAACGGATAAATATAAGTAAAACTAGCAGCCGTCGACGACTTTACGTGCGTTTATATTTTTATACAGGACTAGCTGACCGGCGCAACTTCGTCTGCGCCAAATCGGTTATCCCCGGTTCCAATTTTATTTCCAAACGCGAAAAATCTTAAAAAAACTTAGAGCCAGATTATAGCGATATCTACCGGGTCCACTTGTGATTCCAAACTATCCCATATATATTGGCAAGAAATGTCTTCCAGGAATCCCCTGTGCTGCTCCTCTGGCTCTCACCTCCACGCACCATTTATTATCCTCGCAAGAACGCAATAATTTTACCGGCTTACAGTTTTTATTTCCCATTATCTTCTAACGTACTCTATCAATGAACATGATGTAAAAAGTAAACTTTATCTCCATGAAATTTTCATTTTGATCTAGCTATTTGTTTTAATAAGAATTTGTAAAGTATGCATAAAACACACATGCAACACCGCGAATCTGTCTAAGCTAAACTAAGCTAGCTATTCGTACGTATAATTCGTGAGATACACGTTTGTACCGACACGTCTGCCTCACGAATTCAAACAAGTATTCTAAAGAACAGAGATTTTGCAAGGTTGGTAGAAGAAAATAAAAATTGCCCACCCTGTCTTCAAACAAGATTTCTTATCCGTGCCTAAAAAGGTGAGTAATAATAAGGTAATTTACACAGTTCACTAAAATTTTAGTATAAACAAAAATTAAATTCGGTATGTTATACGAATTTCAAAATACAATATTCCCATTTATTAATCACTAGCCTCTGCCCGAGACTCCGTTCGCGTGGAATAGTTACTTTGGGCTAACGCTAACACGCAGCGGAATTTGGGATATTCCCCCCCCCCCTCCCCCGATTTTGGGATATTCTTCATTGGTGCTCCGCTCCTATTAGTCTTGGCGTGATGATATATATGATATATAACCTTTCTCGATAATTGAGCTATATAACACTGAAAGATTCTTTCAAATCGGACCAGTAGTTCCTGAGATTACCCCCTACAACGTCACAAACTCACAAACTTTTCTTCTTTATAATATTGTTAGTAATTAGTATATATTAGTATAGATTATTACATAGTATAAAACAAAGTCCTCTGCCACGTCTGTTTGTTCGCGATAAACTAAAAAAATACTGGACGGATTTTTATTCTGTTTTCAGCAGTCGATAAAGTGATTCATGGGGAAGGGTTTGGTATTTTTGCGTAAATTGGTTGAAATACAACGATAATTGTTGAAAATCTCAGAAGAGTCAAACAACCTGGGGGTTTTCATCGAACACGCTGCCTAATACTTTTGAGATATAACAAAACAATCTATGTTGGGATATTCCCCTTTTATAGATCTACAAAGAAGTGTGTGATCTATCTTTTAAGGATAACCCACTATAATCTAATAAAAATATGTTCTAAAAAAAAAGGAAACATACAATTCGAAAGCAATTTAGACGGATACAGTATTAATAATTATCAACTTAAATACGTTAGTTACGAGTAGATTAAGCAGTTCATGCACATTCATCTTCGTATATATAATTCTTTTGTCCGAGTGTATGTGACTAAATTCCTCCTAGACAGTTGGACAGATTTTGATGATTTTTTTTGTGTGTTCCATTAGATTCGACAATGGTTTAGACTCATAATTGAACCCTGTAGATTGCCCTGTGGTAGGTTTGTAAGTTTTTTTTATTATCATGGTGGGACAACGTCCGGCGGACCCGTTAGTTATTTATAATTAACGGTAAATTGATAGAAAGACTAAATAGCCTTGGCATTATGTCAATTTTACTACACTATTATTACGTCAATTGATTGACAATTGACAATAACTATAATTACCATATACCTACGTATAATATAAATATATGTTGTACGTATAATTTTAAATAACCATCTACGAATGCCATGCATTTATATAAAACATAAATATACATAATTACGGTAATTCTATCGATGTTTTTCCATTCTACGTAAAATGAATATTATCTGTTGTACACAATTATGAATTTTGTTATTGTATTTTATTGCAATATAATGGTCCTATTCAGTGACGGATTTAGTTTATATTTCGACGGTTTTGTCCGAACGAGAAGTTCCTTCTTAATATAGCTTCTTTTTGGTTTAAAATAGTCTGATTTTCTTTATCTGAGTTTATATTTTTGAAGTTATACTTCTTTTGGCGCGTTATGGAAAAATGATGAGAGTAAATTTTTACAATACGCGCGCACACTGTCACGAAAAACTGACGTCCTGAAGTTATTACGAAGCGCGCGCACACCGTCACGAATAACCGACACCCTGAAGTTAGCTATAGTGAACATTTTGTTTCTTTGTATTAAAACTTTCAATGTATTAAATACCTTCTTTCTATTGTTAGTGTCGTTTATTCTATAAACGTAGAATAAGGCGAAAGATAAAATTTTAGAAAAGATTTTTATGTTGTTACGCCAAAGAAGTATAACTTCTAACGCGTGTACACATACACTTTTTCTCTTGCTCATCTTGAACCACTAAGTCATTAAACATTAGATGAGATTATGGTGAAACGCTACAACATATAAAGTATTAAAAATTAATTAATTACGTCTGAAACTAGCAACAGAGAGAGATAGGGCGAAATATTGGTGACAAAAACAAGAAAAAGAATTGAAATCATGTTCCTAGGTTGACGGTTGACACTGTTGGTATGTAACTGTAAATATAAAAAAATATGTAATTTGTTAAAATATATTGCAGATTAACGTGTAATAACCAGAATCGATTATACGTGTTTAGCTCCGTCACGTAACGTCCTCTATCATATTTAATGATGGATTTCCGCAAAGTAACACCTTCGTCAATAAAAAAAATCAAATATAAAAAATATATTATAAAATTAAACTTTAACATACCATAATTACTAACACTAATATTTAAATTATTTAATTAATTATCTAAGGCATATTGTTTGTAATTTGTGTTTGGCTTTTTTTTTATGTCATAGGTAACAAACGAACAGGTGGGTCACCTGATGTTAAGTGATCACCACCGTCCATGGACACTAACAACACCACAGGAGTTGCAAGTGCGTTGCCACCCTTTGGGAGGAAGGGTTAGACGAGGGAGATGGAGAGGAGAGAGGAGAGGGGAAGGGAGGTGGGCCTTCGGCGCTCTCACTGACCGAACGAAACGCAACAATGCAAGCACTGTTACTTCACGTCGTTTTTCTATGAGAGGGTGGTACTACCCCGGGCGAGCCGACACATTGATGCTGAAACCAGTAATAGCTTCAGCGTGGCTCTACCACCATGAACCTTTATGTGTTTCAGGAGCGTTGTCTGAAAGAACAAAATTATATATAACTTTTATTACTATCTATACAGTACGAGTCATGGCTGACTTGACACTGGCAGAATTTATGTTTACGAGACGCTCTCTAAAAAAAGTTGGAGATGTTATCAATCATTGTCACCTAACAACTGTCGATATATTTGTATTCATTTTTTTTTAATACTGTGACTTATTAAAGTTTTTTACAAGAAAACGCTTGCCTACTGGATCTTCTAATATTATAATAGAAGTACTAATTACAATAAACATTTAACAGTAGGATGAGTTATGGTTATACTAGTAGTTACAATATAATTTAAGGATATAGTCATAGGTTGAAAGAAATAAATAGTTATAGACTACGACTGTTATATAATACTCACGTCTACATGTCTGTAACTCAATATTGAATAAGGTCATGCATATTTAAAAATCATGTAAAATATATCATTTCTTAAACTACAAAAGCTTTGGTGTTTAAACCTGTCGGCATGTCTCTTTGTTTTCTAAATCCGCCTCAACATACCATGGTTAATGTTAATTTACATACTTATTATTATTATGTTACTTATATACATAATTTAGTCATAGTTTAGGTATAGAATCGACAAATAACATTGGCTATTGTTAGTTTTTTACTTGAATACAACAGTAATTTAAATATAATATACACTATGTAGATTCTAGCGTAGATGCTAAATGATTTATTGTGAAGGCTTATATAAACAAACTTCAACGGTATTATTACAAGAAATTAAATACGTATTGAATACTTGCTTTAAAAAGGTTTCAAATTAAATGCACCGCGCTCGCCCGAGACAAGTTCGCGTTATCCTTTTTCGCAAGTCTAACCTTTTTTTTTTAACGTGGGGAAATCCCTTATGGATACGCCACCCTCCCGGGGGAGAGGGTGGGTTATGTCCGAGTCGCACGGACTAAAACCCCACGGTGTACCGACATACCGTTTTGTGGGGGCGGCAAGGGATCGTTCAAGCTAATCAACCTTGTAGAGCCGCCCCCACGGTCCGCTCGGCGGAAGATGACTGCCGGGCTTCTACCTATAGAGGGACAGACCGGGTACACACTGGCTGCCCCCCTCGTCCGCCGGACCTGTGCAATGAGGAGATGGGTCCCCCGGCCCATCCCCTCAGGTCCAGCTACGGTGGCAGGAGGAGTTGGGCGAAGCGCCTTCTTCTCCTGCCTGTCCTCCTTTGGCGGAGACGGCCACTTTGAGGGTCTACCTCGCGGGCCCTCTCCGCCTCCTCCTTCTGCGAGATGACCTCCTCGCAGAAGGAGGCCATCGCTCGCCAAGCCTGTTCGCTGCCGAGCATGGCCGAAACCACGCTCGGCAGCGATAAGTCCGTTCCTTCGCAAGTCTAAGCTAACGTAACCAAAACGAGGCAAAAGAGCAAGATGGCGAACATGCAGCGACCGCAGTGCATTTAATTCGTAACCTTTTTAAAGCAACTATTCAATACGTATATAACTTTTTTGTAATAACACCGCATATGTTCAAAATTTCATTCTATTCTTAGTTTAAAATAATCTTGGCAATGCCTGAACCGATTTTGATTAGAATACTAGCTGACCCGTGTAATTTCTTCTTCTATTTTATTTTTGGCAACCAGTCCTCCAGTAGACTATTACTGCCATTGTCAAGTGAGTAACGACACACATCTTTTACAAGTTTCTTGATATAATTTCAATGAACTAACAAGATGGTGGCCATCTTGTTAGAAATTGCCTGGGAGTTTTTGTGGCGAGTCAGAATCCATGCTCCGTTATATTTCCAATCCACTTCACTTGAGCACAATAACCAAACTATATTACGTAAAACACCGCCAACATTACACGAGCCAAATAACACAAGATTCTTCTTCTTCTTACCCTTATCCCACATAAGTAGGGTCGGTACAACATGTTTCTCATGTTGTGGTATATGATTTGGCTTAATTTTTACGATCGGCCGCCTGCCTGACATCAACCCTCCTTGGGATTGTTTTGTTGTACCACTGTATTTATGATTATTATTATATAGTTACGAAGTCTGATGGGCTCTTTTAGCTTTACAATTTTTCGTTCCGATTAAAAACGAAGTTCTTCAAGAAACAGAAAACTAGCCAACTTTAGACTATTCCGGAGGACTGCATTATCGGTTTTTTTTGCAGGATTCGTGGTTTCAGAGTTTTCTCAGTAATAGTAATATAATATTATATATAATAAACCATTATAAAAATATAAAATATGAAATCTATAATAGAAAAATAAAAGCAAATAACACAAGATTATGGATAAAATATAAATACATGGCATTCCAAGATCCCGCCAAAAACTCCCCATGCAACTTCGTCTGCGTGAAATCGGTTACCTACTGGTACTAATTGCATTTCCAAACTCGAAAGATATAAACAAAAACGTAGAACCCAATTACAGCGACTCCCACCGTTTCGAATTGTGAAACCAAACAAATCAGGGACTCACTCTCAAACACATACCTCGTTGATTTAGTGAATGACTTACGCATGTGCGGAGGAAATTTTGATGATGCAGACGTAGCGCCATCTGTCATTTAGCAACATCAGTAATTTCGTTTTGTTTAAAATACGAACGACCGTTGAATCATTTGGACATAAATACTAAATCGCAAATAATAAATGGAATCGTGGGGTTAGAAAACTGAAAATTTGGGTTGAAAGTACTTTTTGTTTATTTTATTTATTTATACATTATGCTTTAAAAACGCAATGGCGGACTTAATGCCGAAGGCATTCTCTACCAGTCAACCATTAGGTGATGCAGAGATAAATGTTGGTAGGTTTAAAAGAAGTTTTTATAAAATTATGTTTAACCTATTTAATATAACAATATATAAAATAAATATCAACACCGATCGATATACAATTTGATGGCAAATAATAATATAATAATAATAAATATACAAAACGATTAAAAAAAATAATTCTGGATAGGGATACCCTAATAACTTAGAGGTAATATAATATACTCTACGACCTAACCTCATACCTACCACAAATAAATTTAAAATTTTATAGAAATAGGTCCAGCCGTTTCGGAGTAGTTCAACCACAAACACGAGATTTTTTATATATTAGACAGAAGACTTTTCATAGTATAATGTAGGCCACATATAATCACGCTTCTTCACAGGAACTCAGCAATAATAATAAAATTTAACATAGACAGCTTAAAATCAGTAAAGATATACATATTAATGACAAAAGTATGATCCACAAACAAACGATTAAACACAAAAACCAATTCCTTTTACATGAGAACGCGAGCACCGGCTCTTTATTATTTTTAGACACCTCGGAATGGGTATTTAATATTCATTTTTAACGAACGAATCGTATAGAATATTATATCCTTAGAGTAATTAAATAAGAAAATACTTACCATTTCCGTTCATAAGGATCACAGTATCTGTTGGAATTTCATCGACTTGGATCTTGTGCGCACTCACATCATCGGCTTGCTCGATCACATTATCGATAATATTCTCTATATCGAATTCGATATCGATGACGTGCACGTCATTATCGGGTTCTTCGCTCGCGTGCGGTTCGACCGGCGATGTCATTTCAACTAAAACCTCCTTGCACGACTTTGACCAGTGTTTCAGGTGAGGCGAGCCTAAAATTCACTGCCAGCGACTTTTGATTTGTTTTTTTTTTAATTGTTAACTTGTTTATTTGCGGCCAGCCTGTTTTAGCAATCTGCGTTCATGTTATTATGATCAAATGACCCATACTATATAACCTGCGTAATTAATCAATTAAATCGTGATAGAAATAAAATTGTTTTTTTTTTCTATTTCTTTTTGGTATCTTACTTGGTCCTGTATTGAGATATGTAGATAATTAATTTTAAACATAATTATATATATTTTTAAATGTATTGTCTTTTTTAAGCTAAAAAAGTATAATTTCTTTTGCGTACATATATGCACACACATACGCTCATTAGTCCACCGACTAGTTTTGGGGAGTTAGCCGTCTAATTCGACTTTCAAATTACTATAATTTATATACAGAATAATTTTACGAGCCAATTTCTCCAGTATGTAAATAAAAGTTACAGTTAAGATATACTAAATGCAAAAAATACATATTACGAGTTCTTTAAAAAATTTATTTTATGGCAAACTAGTTATTGATTTAATGAAAAAATCTGACAATCAAATGAGGTTTGTTTCGAGTAACTTTTATATTACCTAAGTTTTAGGCGTCTCTGCATTGGATATTTTATTTATGACAGAAAAACACCATATTATAACATATATGTATGTATATACTAATTTCAGGTCTTTTATATTAGTTTATAGTACAAGTTTTAATGCGGAGAGCATTGAATAATTTATTTATGACAGAAAAACACCATATCATAACATATATGTATGTATATACTCATTTCAGGTTTACTCCGCTACACACAAAAGCATTCAAATATCCTTAAGTATATTTGATTCTTCAATCGACCATATTTATATAATAAATAAATTGTTATTAAAAATAATACTTGATATTAACAGGTAATTTATAGGTACGGATTTTTATTAATAGATCGAGCAGTCGCACGACTAGCACTACTGTGGTTACTAAACTTATGTGACAGATATTCAATTATTTTAAAGGTACACTCAATGCGCAATGTGGCTTGACCATACACAGCACAGCACAGCACAATACAACACACGCGTTACGCACGAATCGTCTGCTCCGTGTGACACTTTTGGCGTTGAATACTTTACAGCTATATTAATATAATTAGGTAGCAGTGAAAAATCATTTTTACATCACCGCTATTTCACAGGTGATAAATGGAAACTGATTTTATTTTAGGGCTATCTATTATTGAAATTTGACTGCATGAGTTTTCAAGTGTTACAAGGTGTTTCGCGAGTAACGACTTTTTTATTAAGAAACTAGGTATATATCGACGGAAAAAAGCGGAAATGTAACTTGCACTTTTTACTAAATCACTTTATACCATATTCTTGTATAAAAAAATACCGCTTCGAATGGTCTGGGTCTCGTTTTCTTACGATTTAATTTTTCATCGATACGACCTTGGTATTTTGCCTAGTTTTAGCACTACACATAGAAAAACATGTCGTAAGTAGGGTAAAATATGGATTTAAAAAATTAAATATGTACTATATTGTGTTTATGTCACAGCGACTGCTTGGAATTGCTTGCTATATAAGTACATACTAATCTTCAACTTTCCACCTCTATAGATATAATACGAGTTATGAATTTTTTAAATAGTTTTTTTTGGCTCTGGTGTAAAGTTGGTTGTTCCAAGTTACAACAATTCCCCTTTCTTCCATCGATATACCAATGACTCTCACTCGTTGCGACCTTTTTCGTAGCTAATCGGGTTATGAAAAGTACCCATAATACTCTTGCCCAAAGAGCTCCTTAGTTTAATATATAATGGATATATGAATACTGCGAATTATAATTTATATTCCCTATAAATTATAATTCGCAGGTTTGGTTCAATAATATCACATGAAAACTGGTTACCGAACAATTCATACATATCGTATGATAGATAATTTTTTAATTTGATTTGAAAAATAACAGTAATTTAAGAAATATTCCAGGTTTAAACTCTTTTTTTTTCCTTTTGGTAGCTATAGTGGCGTTACACTGCTACCGTATGTGGCCTAGACCAATTTAGTTATTTCTGAATGGTTGACCTCGGAAATGTGGTATTTTCGGTTTTTATATCAAAATATTATTAGTACCTCATTATATGTGTTTAATTAACATGATATTATACCTATTTCGTTTCAAAATAAAGTTGTAAATTCTTTAACGTTTGAAAGTAAAAGAAAATGTAAACAATATACACAAGGTTATGACGTGCTTTTTAGTATATTTTTATTTCGTTGTAATAACACGCGAACTTCAAATTACTGTAAAAACAGTTGATACTGTGTAAATTATTGCCTTAAACGTTCGTTCTTAATAAAACTTTTTTGTAATTATTCCAGGCTTCTAATGGCGCGAAAATTTTATGTTTATTGATTACTTGTCTTGCTTAGTTATGGTCTCTCTTATATTTCCATGATTGAAGTATTTTATTAATGCTTAGCCTTCATAGACGAGTGTAGCGAGATATAGCTTATACCTTTCTTGACTTGCAGTAGGTACTGAAGATTACATTGAGTTTTTGGCGGGATCTTGGTCTGTCATGTAGTGAATTTTGTTTTTTATTCATATTCTTGTGTCACTTGACTCTATATTGTGTAAAATTGGTGGTGTTTTATGTAATATAGTTTGTTTATTGTGCATAAGTGAAGCGAATGGAAAATAATACAACGGACCATGAATTCTGAGATGCTATGCTATGCTTTGGAATAAAAACTCCATGGAAAGTTCTAACAACATGGCCACCGTCTTGTTAGTTCATTGAAATTTTATCAAGAAACTTGTAATATCGATACTCACTTGACAATGGCAGTAATAGTCTACTAGAAGACTGGTTGCCAAAAATGGAATGGAAGAAGAACTTTGATACTATTAACTACTCGACAATGGCAGTAATAATCTAAAAGATTGGTTGCCAAAAATAAAGTTAAAAAAAATACATTCAATACATTAAAACAATTTGAAATTCATTTCTTTGTAGAAACGTTTTGTGCGCCACCTATTGTAAGTTGATTACACAAATTCCAACAATAACTATACACAATCTAAACATTCATGTTTATATATAACTCTCCATGATTACGTTGGCTTTATATATAGTACAAAATTTAATAAGAATTAAAAATAGCATTGAGGAGTAAGTTAATATTAGCCTGGTTTTCACGTCTATTGGCACTCTAAGCAATAATTATATACATTTTTATACGGGTTATTAATTAAATAAAAGAATGATGACCTGCACAAGCTCAACACAAATTATCAATATTCAATTTACACAGGTCGTTAGTTTGATGCAAGCGCAATATGTTATAAGAATGTCAAGGTCATCGGTGACGTTTCGATATCTTGTCGAGGTCATCGGTGACGCGAACCCATAATTTTATCAAGTACGAAATAATTTTTTTTTTAATCTCTCATCGCAACTAAAGAAGATTTTAACTCAAAAATTGATGCCATAGATACTGATTCAAAAGTCGACAACAGAATGGCCTTGAATAATATTCAATACTATATACTAATGTATATTGTGGATAAAATAACTGATTTAATGTCTCATACGATTTCATTATAAAATGAATATGAATGAACACACTTCAAGGGTACTTAGAGGTCAACGCTACAAATATTTAACACTTATGTCATAGTATCTGCAGTAATAAAACTATTAAGCCGTTGTACTTGAGAACAGGTATATAAACAACTTCGACAGTAAATACTGACCGGATTAGTTCGTGATCATCATATATCTAGTATTTTACTTTTAGGGTAATAACTGTAATAAAGGTAATAGCTGTAATCGCTTAATTTATTCGATAAAAAAAAAAACTTTTGAAAAGTTACTTATTACTATTTTAGAAAAATGCAGAAGAGTAATTCTGTTTTTAATATTTCGAAAAATGAACTTTTTTTTCGAAATTACGAAATGTTCCGATTTTCGAAAAATTCCATTTGTTTTAAAAAAAATTGTATTTTGCACGATCATTTTGAATTAGAAGAAAGAAATATCTCAGGCCTTTTTTAAAATAGTACGTGCCAAATTTTGACAACATGTACCTGTCCAGTCTCATAAACAAGGTCTCTTACCGTTCTCCGGTATGGTACAAGTGGAGGTCACGGATGTCTTTCCGGTGGCCGGTTTCATTTTAGAGACTGCAGTTTTCCTACCTCTGGTAACAGTCGTAGATCTATCTGTTGCCGCGAAGCCTACGCTAACAATAACACGGTAGCGGAAGAGCATACAGGAGGTACATTCCAGAGTTATTATTCGTCATCAGTTAGGAAGAAAAGACAAATCAAACATGAATCTATGTGATATGATAGATGACATTTTCGAACATAGATTTTTTTTACCTGTCTACTGTTTGTACTATTCGTTCTATAATTATGTAATTAATGAATGCACTCTACCGAGCGTGGATGTTTCCTTACCGAGTTTCTAGTATTAAGTAATAAGTGGATAATCGTTACACGGTCCAAGGTGTCGTACAAGGTGTGTTATCCAGTTCTACGGGAAGAAGGAACTGCTACTTGGGCTCATATACTAAACGTTATGCGATAGTATGTCGTAATGTAAACGTAGATTTTCTCTGTTTTATTCATTAGTATGTAGTGTGCTCCAATGTAGTAGAAAAATTGAACTGGAATTGGATTAGTGACGGTAAATGGAGCGATGTATGAGTGAACCTGAAATATGTTTATTATATTTACTAATACACATTATAAATTCGAATGTAAGTATGTTTAGCTTTCACGCCTTAACTATTGAACCGATCAATTGATAGGTTAAATCTAGATTAATGCGAGTAAAGTTGCGTAACATATACCAGGTGAAAGGTTAGACACATGGTCACATTTAACACATAAAATAATAATATCAAAACAAATACTAATCAACAACAAAGAAAACCTTACATAAAGTTTATTCTAAGAATTTCAAATGTAGGGATGTAATAACTTAAATAAACCTAGGTTGAATGACCGGTGATACAACCAATTTAGAACGAGAATAAAATGCTGAGTGTCCTCCATGAATATTGCTACTGTTTAAACATTCACCTGGTATATGGAGATACTTTTTTTGTAACACGGTAAAGTGGCTGCATTATGCCTGATGGTAAGCACAGTACAATCCAAAAACATCGGTTGCGCTTGGCATGCATTTAAGCATAAATGCCCCTTCACGTTACGCTTAAAGGATCCCATGTTTTAGAAAGGAGGGAACATACAGGCCGGTGTTTTTATGGTAATAATTATGTTTAAAAGTACACTATTGAGCTTGCATTTGTTAAATAATTATGTCTTTTTTTGTGAGAGACTAGCTGTTTTCTAAAAATGTGCCTCTTTGCAGTAGGCTTGCTTTTCAAAAATGTTTACTCGTCTCTTACAAGGCAATAATATTCTATGTCTGCACTAAATATTCTGTGGAAGAGCCACAGCAAACAAGTAACAGAGCCGCATGCGGCCCCCGAATGGCGGTTTTGCCAATCATTGAGGTAGACCAGCGGTTTGTTGCTCTTACGATGTACTACGAGTTTGCCCGTTAAATTCCGTATGAGAATCACGTAAAATTGTAAGTCTTGGTGTGAGCTAGAGGAAGGCTTTACTCAATAGTAAGTAAATAATGGTTGAGTATATAGGAAAAGCGTGTAGGTGTTTCTTATAAGAATGAAACAGCTATTGTTACAGGAAAATCCACCGTAAATATTATCGAAAATACTTAATAAACGCTAATATAACTTAGCGCTACTTAAAATGAGTTCCGATGAAAACTCACTACAGTGTGAATCAGTTACATTTTTCAATGAATCGTTGAATGATGGTACTATGTTACAAGTTGTTATAAGTATTATTTTGGAGTCGCCCAACAATTCTAATAAAGGCTTTTGATGTAAAACAAATTTATTTGTACAAATTTTTTTAATAAATCATGAGATTTATAATTTACGATGTAGTGAAATAAAAAAAAAAACTTAACCCGCCATTTTGAGATATGGGTCTTAAAAAATCAGCCGAGGGGTTAAGGTTCGTAAAGCTTTCTGAGTGTTTTGATTGAAAGAAATATTTTTTATTCGGTATATGTAAACGAGTTAGATCTAATCCTGTTAAATAAGTACAGATGCGGCACGTTCATATATGATTTTAGAAATCGCTGTCAATTTTTTAATGGAAATTCACAATTTTTGTTTATAAATACAGAAGGTACCAAAGTATTATTGCTTCGTCATTATAAAACGCAAAACCTGAAGTGTTTTAATAATGACCTTAACAATATACCTACTTATTATATTGATCGAATAATATAAAGAATGCATATCTAGTTTTTATATAATTATTTTTCTGATACAATAATGGAGGTATAAGTATAGACGTGCAGGTAATAAGGTATAATTTGTATCAACAATAACTTTAAGTGACTATTTTTTTATTCTTATTTTATAATTTCATTTAAAATGATAATTTGTTAAATGTAGTGATCGTTCAGTTGTTGATATTAGACTATGATTTGTCAATGATTTTCTTTTAGACGATTAGTATATATAAGGATCGTGATTAGGATTTTTTAGGTGGTAGAGCCACGCTGAAGCTACTACTGGTTTCAACAAGAATGGGTTGGCTCGCCCGGGGTAGTACCATCCGACTCACAGATACACCGACGTGAAGTAACAGTGCTTTCATTGTTGCGTTTCGTTCGGTCAGTGAGAGCGCCGGAGGCCCACCAGCCCTTCCCCCTACCCTTTTTCCCCTCCCCCACACATGCTGGCAACGTACTTGCGACTCCCCTGTTTTTGCAAGTGTCTATGGACAATGGTGATCACTTAACATCAGGTGACCAACCGGTTCGGTTGGCTGCGATAATATTTAAAAAAAAATCTAAACACGCTAAGAAAGGAAGTGTATTAATTTATGCTAATGATAAAAAATAATGAAATGAGAAGTTGGATATAGACTATTTTTTTTTAATTACAGGTAAAATACTTAATCTGGCCATAAATCCTGTTACAATAAAAAACAAAAAAAAAAACAAAATATCACATTTGAATTTAGAGTCTGTCATTTTTATATGATTATTCATTGACATTTCTCATTTTGGCTCCAATGCATTGTACAATATTTTGCGATATTAAAATGGAGTGGGGTGATAAAGAGAACCGAATCGCTGTGATTGCATAAAACTCTTCATACGCTTGGTATTAGTAAAATGTTTGTGTACCGGGCTAGTAATAGGTACAATGAGACCCCTCTGTTTATGGCAGAAAATGATCTGGCTGTTCACGTAGTGTTCGTACGAAAAAGGCGGACAAAGCAGTAAGGGAAAGAATTCGAAGAAATGCTGTTCGAAAGCAAAAGATTTTATCTCGGGAGATGAAGATAGCACCTAGAACCATGTCGCATTTTTTAAAAGATGACTTAGGACTTGCATCCTATAAGAGACGTACTGTTTATTTCTTAACTGACAATTTAAAAAAGAATAGGGTGGTAAAATCGAAACAGCTAATGAAGCGGTACGCAAAGGGTGGTCACAGAAATTACGGATGAGAATTTTTTTACAATTGAGCAACATTTTAACAAACAACATGACCGTATTTATGCTCAAAGCTCTAAGGAAGCTTCCCAATTAGTCGACACAGTGCAACGTGGGCACTATCCGACTTCAGTGATGGTTTGGTGGGCTATTAGCTAAGATGGAGTAACTGAGCCATACTTTTGTGAGAAAGGTATCAAAACATCGGCACAAGTGTATCAAGATACCATTCTTGAGAAGGTAGTGAAGCCTCTTAACAATACCAGGTTCGATAACCAAGAATGGTCCTTCCAGCTAGATTCGGCGTCGGGTCATAAAGCTCGGTCTACGCAGTCTTGGTTGGAAACGAATGTTTCGGACTTCCATCAGAGCTGAAGACTTACCGTCGTCTAGTTCCGATCTTAAGCCGCTGGATTATGATTTATGGTCAGTTTTAGAGAGCACGGCTTGCTCTAAACGCCATGATAATTTGGAGTCTCTAAAACCATCCGTACTAAAGAGTGCGTGCTTCTTTTGATAACTAACCTCAACGTTTAAAGGACTGTATTGCAGCCAATAGATACCACTTGAAATAAGCTTTTTATATTTTAAATTGTTTTATATTTATGTATTAAACTAACACACTGTAAAAGTAATAAATGTTATTTGCAATAGAAAATATTTTGTTATTTGTTTCGGTATTTATGTCAAGATTAGGTATATGCCTCCAGCTCGCTGTCAGTAGGAAAACTTCCCAGAACGCTGATCACATTGCCACGTTGGCCTGACTGAGATATTGATTCACCTTCCGAGAGATGATCCGACCAGACTTACTAGGTTCTTTGGGATTCCACTTTTCCAGAGCTTACATTCCAGATGACGCAAATAGGTAGACCCACTAAGCATACTTTTAGAAAAATAAAAATATCCGTGTCGGTGACTTCCATTGAATCTCTTTATTGGTTACTTTTGTTTCTAATATAAACTGATCATCAGGTGTTCTATCACGAGATTTCGAATTCGGTATAAAAGTGATAATAGTATAAAGCTGAAGAGTTTGTTTGCTTGAACGCGCTAATCTCAGGAACTACTCGTCCGATTTGAAAATTTATTTCAGTGTCAGATAGGTTATTTATCGAGCCAGGCTATATGTCATCACCATTAGGAGCGGAGCACCAATGAAGAATGTCTGAAAATCGGGGTTAACATACGTATTATTAAAAAATATTTTCACCTTCTACGTAAACGGAGTCGCGAGAAAAAAATTGCGTTAACCCTAAGTAAACTATTCCACACGGACGGAGTCGCGGGCACGAGCTAATAAAACCATAAAAGCACTCAACCCATTAGTAGCTATTCCATTTTCCTATCTACCGATTTAATTTTCATTTAGATATTAAACGATTAAAAATCAATTTGAGTATTTTTATCAAACATTAACTAATTTTGATTTAATATATTAAGAGACAATGGAGTCACAATATTCATAATGCGCAGTTGCAGACAAATCTCTTGAATCCAGATTTGATAGGTTTAATAACCAGACTATTATAAACTAAATACAAGGTCAAGTATGTGTTTGTCGTTAGTTGGAATAAAGAATTATTCAAGCTTAAAGTCTCTATCGGGTTTCGTAATCAGATATTCTTTAATGAAGTTAGTTCCATTCAAATGTTGAAACAGAATATCCAGTTAAGTGGAAACGATTAATTGTACCTATTGCTCATTCTGGAGTGTTTTATGTGTGTATATGTATATATTACTGTGAATGTTTGAAATTGGTGGATTCAACATTGTATCTCTCAGAATTAGACATACTCTGCGATTGCTAAATTCAGCCGTGAACCATTAGTGACGTGCTAGGTTATTTTATTTTACTCTATTTTTGGCAACCAACCTTCCAGTAGATTCTTAATGCCATTATCTAGTAGTCAATGTTACAAGTTTCTTGCGATCGTTTCAACGAACTGAAAAGATGGTGGCAGGCTTGTTAGAACTTTCCAGGGAGTTTTTGTGGCAAGTCAGAATCCATACTTTGTGGTATTATTTTCGATCTACTTCACCTATGAACGATAACCAAACCAAAATGATGAATAAAATATAAAGTCTACTACATGTCGTTCCAAGATCCTGCTAAAAATTCCGCTGTGTTAGGTTAGGTAGAACATTGGAGAAAAAATAGTGCTTGCTGGCGAGCATCAAATAGTATTGCATGATATCGAACTGATATTTTGAACTGATGATATTCAATAGTTCAACATACACCAGTGTATTTGTAGATACTATAGATTTGAAATGAGAAGATAATCATATCCGTGCTAATGTCAATCATTACTTGTCAAAATTCTACTGCCAATAATAGAAAGATTAAAAAAAATTAACATATTAAATAAATATTTTAAATTACTGTAATAGAAATACGGACTTTAAACTAAAACCTCCTAAATTACTTTATTTTAGAATAAGATAACGAAGACTCAATTACGTTTACAGTGTTATTAATCAGCGGCAGCCATTTTGCGTTAATTATTCTATAGTGTCTAATCACACTTCTGAGCAATAATAAAAGTCTTGATAACAGTGTAAATAATTATATTTTATAAATTTATTGCTGGTCATGTAACAAACTGCACATAACTAGTATAGTTATTGTATTCCATTTTCGTTTACTGAAGTTAAATAAAATAAAATAAAAATAGCCTTTATTACTGAGATCAGTTACATAATTACTTAACAACTAAATATTAACACTTATGTAGTATAGTATAAATTTTAAAGAATTGTAATGAAAATTGTTTTTTTTTATAAAACATCTCTCAACTCAGTTTGCCTCTTGGCAAAGGCCTCCTCTAACTCTTTCCACTGCGTCCTATCTCTGGTCACGATGAGTTTTTGGCGGGATCTTAGTCTGTCATGTAGTGGATTTTATTTTTTATTCATAATCTTGTGTTACTTGACAATATATTGTGTAAAATTGGTGGTGTTTTATGTAATATAGTTTGTTTATTGTGCATAAGTGAAGTGAATAGAAAATAATACCACGGACCATGGATTCTGAGATGCCACAAAAACTCCTTGGAAAGTTCTAACAAGGGAGCCACCATCTTGTTAGAATATTGAGTTAATTACTCGACAATGGAAATCAACAAACTCTCTGGAACATAGTACGCTACTATTAACAAATAAATTAAGATAAAAAAGATGGATAAAAGAATATATTATAGAAGATTTGGCGTTTCTGCCTTTACATTAATTTGGATATAGAAAAGATTTGACGCGTATTTTTTTTATAAAATATCTCTCAACTCAGTTTGCCTCTTGGCAAAGGCCTCCTCTAACTCTTTCCACTGAGTCCTATCTCTGGTCACTCTTCTCCAGTATGGTCCGGCCGTTCTTTTTATTTCGTCTTCCCACCTATACTGCTGTCTGCCCTTATTCCTTTTTGCATCTCTGGGAAACCAATTTGTTATCTCTTTACTCCATCTTTCTTCTTTTGTACGCATCATATGGCCACTCCACTTCCATTTGAGTTGGTCTATTCTTTGAAGGATATCTGTTACTCGAGTTCTTTCTCTTATATCTATATTTCTTACTCTATCGCTTCTTCTAATGCCAAGAATGCTTCTTTCCATCGCACGTTGGCAAGATGCTATTCTAGCTCTATGTGACGCTGTAAGGGCCCACGTCTCGCAGCCATAAGTTAGACAAGGGAGTATGCATGTATTAAATACTTTACGCTTGATTGATATGCTGAAGTCTTTATTTTTCATTATATATCTTAGTGCCCTGTACTTCTTCCACCCAACTGCTATCCTTCTGTTAGTTTCTTTTGTTGTTTAGTCTTGAAAAGATATAATTTTATTTTAATGGTCCCCCGTTTGTAGATATCTGTAGTTCTTTACTATTAGTTAAAAGTTTAGTTTTGGAGGAGTTCATGACTAATCCGTATCTGTGGCTCTCCTGTGATAACTCGTTGATCATTTGCTCTAGATTTTTAGGTGATTCTTCTATAAGCACTAGGTCGTCTGCAAATCTAAGATGACTAAGCCGTTTTTCGTTAACAAAAATGCCATAGTTTTCCCATTCCGATTTCCGAAAAATGCTTTCCAGTACAGCGGAAAATATCTTTGGCGAGATTGGGTCGCCTTGTCGGACTCCTCTCTCTATAAGGAATTCGTTACTGAAGTTGCCTGTTAAATAAAATAGCCGTTTCACAATTATATTCTATACTAGCTGTACCTGCGACTCCGTCCGCGCAGACCATAATTTAAAAAAAACAATGACTAATAAAACCATCTGAATGTATTGAATGTGAATGAAATGAAAATGAATGTGTCCATTTATTTATCTATTTTTCCTTACGTACTCGTTATTAAAATTACAATAACTTTTGATAAAGTGAACCGATTTTAATGAAACCAAGAATAATATTATTCGTGGATATGCTTAGTTAAGTATTAACCCGCATACTTAACGCAGTACTTTAGCAGTGATGCGTGTTCTTACAAACAGACAGACTGATAGACATTTCTAAAAATGAAAGTCTCGTGAAGATCCGTTTTGGAGATAACACTGCGTGCGAAGCCACGGTTAACAGCTAGTGTATAGATATGCATGTAAATGGCTTGTTGGCATATAAAAACATATGTTTACTGTATTATATGTGTGATTATAGCTGCATTGTTCACGTCTAATCAGAGACTATATCGTTGGCCGCCTTGATAAGTGGTTTAGCGATTACGTTGTCATTGAAAACCCAACATACGTTAGCTACGAGTTACGAATACTTACATAACTCGAGTGTTGATATAACTAGATCATTTCGAAGGACCACGGCGACACGTTTAGTATGGCGTCGTTGTGGGTGGCTAAGTATTTATTCACGCAATAAAGGACGTGCTGATGTTTGCACCGTTAATAAAGTGAGTTGTAATATGGATTATATAGCATCGGAATAAGGTCAAAAATCGATTACTATTTATTGATACGTGTAATCGCATACAAAAGCTGTGAAAATTTAGGCAGTTGAACGACACGAGTAAAATGATGTCCGCACATATTACCGTTTTGACAATTGAATGCAATTTATTGACTAGTGAAATTATGAACGAGTATATTTACGCAACTACCTCATGTAGATGTTATAAAAGTATATTAATAATTAGGTTTTGCTCGCGGCTTCGTTCGCGTTAATGCAATTTTAACCTATGCCTAGAGAACGTATTTTTTTTTACTGTTACTAGTCTATTTTTTTGTTTTTCTAACAATGTATATGCAAACTATCATGATCATCGGTTGAGTAGTTATGGTGTGAAAGCGTAACAAATCAATAAACAAACAAACTCATATTCGCATCTATGTATCTTATCTAACAGAGAATATATAACAGAATTGTACCCTTAAAAATACCTATATGGAACTCCGATATGGTATATAAAAAAAGAAAACATTAATTGTAAATACATTTCAGTCATTTTTAGAAATGTTTGTATACGCATCTCTGCTAAAGTACTGGGTTCACGATAAAACCTCACCAAGAAAATTATAAAGCATATCTTCAAGAATAACTTTTTTTGTTTTTTGTTTGTTTTATAAGTTGTGTTTCATGTTTCAATAATTCTTTGTGTCATTAAACTCGGTCCACTCTATCAAAAATTATTGTAATTTTAATGACGACGCGGCGTAAGTACGAGACTTCTTCTTCTTCCTACCCTAATCCCACATAAGAAGTGTCATGTTTCTCATGTTGTGGTATATGATTTGGCTTAATTTTTACGAACGGCCGCCTGCCTGACATCAACCCTCCTTGGGATTATTTTGTTGTACCACTGTATTTATGATTATTATTATATAGTTACGAAGTCTGATGTGCTCTTTTAGCCTTGCATATTTTCGCTCCGAAGTACGAGACTAAAGTAGATAAATAAATGGGCTTAATACATTCATATGACTTTATTAATAATTGTTTTTTACATAAGATTCCACGCGAACGAAGTCGCGGACACGGATAGTATATAATGAAATTATAATTTTTCTTCTTTCTTATTCTTTATATTAAAGCGTTTGACCATAATCTCGCCTGATGTTAAATAACTATGTGGTCTAAGATTGTAAGCATGGTAAATCTACATGGGGCTCTCAAATGCAACTGCCGGAACACAGCTTTTGGTAGGTGGTAGAGCCACGCTGAAGCTATTACTGGTTTCAGCATGAATGGGTCGGCTCACCCGGGGTAGCATCACCCGCTCATAGAAAACCGACTTGAAGTAACAGTGCTTGCATTGTTGCGTTTCGTTCGGTCAGTGAGAGCGCCGGAGGCCCACCTCCCCTCCCCTCCTCTCCCATCTCCCCCTCCCTCCCTTTCTCCCAAACACAGGATGGCAACGCACTTTCGACTCCCCTGGTGTTGTTAGTGTCATGTGACCCAACTGTTCGATCGCCTGCTATGACAAAAAAAAAACCTACAGATGCTTGGCGACAGATTTTCAAATTGATGGTGGTAGCTAGCCAGGGAGACTTAGTAAAAGCCCTGCCAACATGCTATGGTTTCATAACGATGTAGTCCTTCATCGAAATCTCCGACTCAGTTGCTAAGATTCGAACCTACATACATGGACGCGGTGTCCGAACACGCTGCCAACTAAGCCATCATCGCTTCAAAATAATTTCTCTATGAGAACGACTGTTAAGTGGACAACTAAGTAAAGTAATATCTATTAAATAATCACTATGCTCATCTGTAGAAACTTAGCGGGTAATGATAGAATTATAAGCCATTTTCGCTTTTAAAATGATTTTCCTATATGAGAACGACTGTTAATTGGAGAACTAAATAAGTTAATAGATATTAAATAATTGTAGCATGCGCACCGCCGAAGTGGCTTTCTGCTATTCTGGGGGATCCCGAAGGGTCTTCGAAAACCTTTTAAAGTTTTCGTTCAGATCCAGCTAACAACAGTAAAGATAAAACGCACGTACCTCGTGATCTCGTTTCTGTTACAGCTGGCCGCTGAGCTTCCACAAATGATGAATTATTGATATATTTGATGATTCAGCTGCTGATTATAATAAGATCGCCTCGATCGTTCGATGGAAAACAGAAGAATTAATGACATTTTGTTCTTTTTCGTTGACGTTCACGTGCATGACTACCAAAAAGTTGGAGTCTCGATACTATTAATTAACTGAGATCTGAACGTCAACAATCGATTTATATAAAAAGGTTCTATCGCATAATGATGACGATACAATAATCACTACGCTCTTCTGTAGAAACTAAGCGGGTAATGATAGAATTATAAGCCATCATTGTTTTTAAAATGATTTTCCTATATGAGAACGTCTGTTAAATGGAGAACTAAATAAGTTAATAGATATTAAATAATCCCTACGCTCTTCTGTAGAAACTAAGCGGGTAATGATAGAATTATAAGCCATCGTCGTTTTTAAAATGATTTTCCTATATGAGAACGACTGTTAATTGAAGAACTAAATAAGTTAATAGATATTAAATAATCACTACGCTTTTCTGTAGAAACTAAGCGGGTAATGATAGAATTATAAGCCATTATCGTTTTTAAAATGATTTTCCTATATGAGAACGTCAGTTAATGGGAGAACTAAATAAGTTAATAGATATTAAATAATCCCTAAGCTCTTCTGTAGAAACTAAGCGGGTAATGATAGAAGTATAAGCCATCATCGCTTTTAAAATGATTTTCCTATATAAGAACGACAGATTATTGGACTACTAAGTAAAGTAATATCTATGAAATAATCACTACACTCTTCTGTAGAGACTAAACGGGTAATGATAGAATTATAATAAGAAATACAGTTAATTATGAAAAGATCAACCAGATCCGGTTCTTCTCGAGGTCTGGCTTGTATACCGAACCGGTGGTTGATTTGACGTTCGTAAACGCCTTCTCGAAGTGTAATTCGAATAAATATTTTTTTATTTTGATTTTGAATTCAGATTCGTCATATAGTTCTCGTAGAGTATGAAAAGTGGTGGAGGGGGTTAGTTAGAACGTGGTTGAGCCACGTTGAAGCTATTACCGGTTTCAAGTGAAAGTCGCCTCGCCCGGTTTTTTTTTTTCTTTCGAACTGACTACGCTATTGACCTGGCAGGGTCTTTACAGCTTCACCGGACTACTAAGGCCGAGCGCTTAGGGGGCCGCATCGCCCGGGCTACCACCCGACCTAAAGAAAACCGATGTGAGATAACAGTACTTTCATTGTTGCGTTTCGTTCGATCAGTGACAGCGCCGGAGGCCCAACTCCCGTTCCCGACGAGACGATTTCGTGTCCAAACAAAAAATAACAGTCTCTTGAAATATACAGTGGTGGTCATATAATTAGAAACACTTCTTATGAATAAAGAAAGTATAACTTCAACGTACAAATGTTCGTAAAAAATATACACATTCAATAATTAATAATCATGCAATAAGCCACTCATTAAATGCATAACATATAAAACATATCTTACTTTTAATTACAAAATGAGTCTTACGCATGTAGGAGTTTCTTTTCTGTTACTGGCCGCTTGGGTGCCTAATTAGAAACATTTAAAAAAAAGGATCCATGGCTCGTTCTTTTTTTGAAATTGGAGAATAACATTTCTTTTTTGGCTTTTTCTATTATTTTGACGGCAATTCAATTATTTTTCGCCTGATGACCGGAGAAACATTTCGACAAGACTGATACGCCGAAGATTAGTGGAAGCTAAATTGTTTGGAAGAATCTCTCGAAAGGTACCGTTTCTTACCAAGCAACACCGAGAGAAGCGGTTATTATTCGCAAAAAAGTTTGTTACTTGGACGGTACGAGAATGGAAAAAGTTATATTTTCAGATGAAAAAAAATTAATATGGTCGATTTCAATGGAGAGCGCTATCTATGTTAGACATCCTGTAAACAATGCTTTTAATTATAATTTTTTTTTTTTATAGTAGCACGGTAAAGTGACTGCACTATGCCTGATGGTAAGTATAGTACAATCCAAAAACAATGGCGACCAACGAGTACATACTGTCCATCGCCGGTCGCCGCTGTCATGCCGACCTGCGAAAAGCTGGATATGCACAGGATGATCCCGAAACGCAACCCGCAAAAGCGAATCACTATGACGGGCTTTTTCGCCATATACATGGTGGTTGCGACCCAGTCAGGCTGTAAAACCCTACCACCCCGCTATCGCCATTGCCTCGTTCGTTATTCAGCAGGGTGCAACACGTGAAGGTGAGGTTGGCTTGGATGTCTCAATTCTTAGATGTTATTTGACACCCCTTACACCCCACCTTAAACCCACAAGGAGTATAGTCAAGCACGGTAGCATTAAAGTTTGGAGGTGTTTTTCCCGATGTGGAGTTGGACCCGTTCGGAAGACTGAAGGTACAATGGATCAATGGTAATACAAATATATCTTAGAGCACACAATGATTCACTACTCAGACGATCATTTGCTTGTAACCTGGATCTTTCAGCATAACAATGACCCTAAACATATGGCCAAATCAAACTAAATAAAAAAAAAACTATTCAGTTTAGGCCCTAAGGCGCTAATGAACGTCAAAACTACCACCGGTTCGGAAAACAACCCAATCATCGAGCAGAACCGGCAAGAAACTCGATCGGGTACATCTTTTTAACATACGTACGACAGACGACAATACTGTCAAATGTTTCCTTAGCGAACAGCGTATATCTGTTTTAAACTGGCTAGCAAATAGTCCGGATATAAACCCAATAGAAAATCTCTGGTATATTGTTAAAAAGAAAGTCTCAAAAAACGTAACACCAGTCAAAACGATATGAAGCATTTATTGAAGCATGGAATCCAATCGCCCTAGAAAAATGTATGGAATTGATTGAATCAATGCCACGTCGTTGCAGTGCTGTTATTGAAAATAAGGGATACGCCACTAAATATTAATTATAATTATTAGTAGGCTGTTGATAGTAGCTATTTTTTAAATAATAATACTAACTACTAATATTTAAAAAATATATTGTTTTTTATACTTTTTTGTTGTTGTTTCTAATTAGTTGCCCATTATTGTTCATACCTTAAAATAATTCATACTTCAAAATAAAAACGATTGCGGTGAAGTATCTTATATAATGCCGTTGGTAGTGTTTCTAATTATACGACCACCACTGTATGTATAATATAAATATGTATCATAAATAACTATAATTATTAATTAGGTAACTACTTAGACCTCCTTGGACTCGATACAACATAGATTAATAGCTCCAAACCAGTATAAATCAAAACACGACCGACGCACTCACAAGGTCGTTTCGATGTTGTTTACGCATACCACATTTTCTAATTAATTTTAAGTGTTGCTTTTTTAGTACAGAGTATGTTTTATAGTGGCCGAATGTATGTAAAGGTATCACTTCTGTACGGCTGCAACCCTTCATCTTCTTACCCTTATCCCACCTAAGTAGGGTCGACACATGTTTTCCTCTTCTTCTCTGCCCTGTCAGATATCATCTCAGTATTCATACTTTTTACGCACATATCATTTTTCACACAATTTTTACATACCTTTTTCACTCTTCTTTTACGTCTATATCCGTCTTACCTTCATAGTCAACACTTTTCTAGTAATATGAGTTTCATCTTTTCTCATAATATGTCCGTACTATGCTGAGCTTCTGCTATGGGGTCCTTCAAGCGTAATGTGAAGAAACACTTACGTAGGCTGGCGTGACAGCGGCGACCGACTTCCAATACATCTCTAGCTAGCACACATATTCATATGTTTTATTTAATTTGGTTAATTTGATAAACTATTTATTTTCCGCTTTTTAGTGCCTTATGGGTTTTTGATTGATATTGAAGTCGGTTAATACTTTTTTTTGAAAATTTACTTTATTTTTCCATTTTTAGTGTACATAAATATATTTTACTAGCAGTGCCCGCGAACTCCGTTCCGCCTTAAGTATATTAAAATATGCGCATTTTTGCGGTATGGTATCTATCGGTATGGTATGCGATATGGTTTCAATTGGTTGTACAATAAGTAACGTTTGGTACGAACGCAACCTTTTCAGTAATCCGCGATAGTTTCTACCACCAACTCGGCTACCATCGCTTCACACATTATACACCTTAAGTAATGTAATTACAATGCTTGCGTCATGTTGCAACACAGCAACGAACATAAGCACAATAGGCTCCTAAGAATTGAAGAGTTTTTTTTATAATATTGGTGGCAAACGAACATACGGGTCACCTGATGGTAAGTGATCACGGCCGCCCATGGACAATTGCGACACGAGAGGAAACACAGATGTGTTGCCGGCCCTTAAGAAAGGAGTAGGCTCGTTTCTTGAAAGTTTTCTTACTTTGTCACGGATCCCATAATCAGAACCTAACCAAACTCTCATCAAACTACCCTTGAAGTACATCCTTTTCAATAAAAAATGAATCATCGAAATCGGTTAGCGTAATATTGAGTTATTCGTCTATTTGTCGTGTACATACTTAATGCAAATTTAAAACTTATACGGTTTTGCACTGGATGCCGTTGTCGGAACTGTACCAAATTGAAATGGGACCACACTGGAAGTACCAGCTTTCAAATAAAAAAAGAATAATCAAAATCGGTTCACCCAGTCCAAAGTTATGAGGTAACAAACATAAAAAAAAAAAATACAGACGAATTGATAACCTCCTCCTTTTTTTGAAGTCGGTTAAAAATAATCTAAAAATATAGTAAGAATGTAAATCGAATGTGTCCATTTTAGATTATCGTGGAACCATTTGTTGCAGATGTCTAGGAATAAGTAATAAAATACATTTCAATCATTTTTAGAAATGTCTGTCTGTCACTCTGTTGGTTTGAACACACATTACTCCTAAAGTACCACGTTTAAGATAAAACCATAAACAAAAAAATCATAAAGCATGTCCTCGAGTGACATTTACTCTTTCGTATCATTAAAATCGTTCCACTTTATCAAAAGTTATTGTAATTTTAATATACGACGCGGCGTAAGTATGAGAGAAAAGTAGAGAAGTGAATGAAGAAAAACGACTTCAGTAATCACTTCCGGCGGTCATTCTTAGTAATGGTCACATCTTGGAGTTTTTGGAGGGTTCATCATCTGTCATGTGGTGGCTTTTATGATTTACTAGCGAGTCCGGCAGACGTTGTCCCGCCCTAATTATAAAAAAATCCTTAACAAATTATACACCAAAACGTTACCCATGAATTACTGTACCTACTCGTGGAAACCGTATGAAAATCCGTTCAGTAGTTTTTGAGTTTATCGCGAACAGACAGACAGACAAACGCGGTAGGGGACTTTGTTTTATACTATTATGATTTATTCATGATCTCGTGTTATATGACTACATATTTTGTAATATTGGTGACATTTTGTGTAATATCGTTGCGTATAATATGTGTGCATAAGTGGATGGAGAATATTACCACGGAGCATGAATTCATGAATGGGCTTCGGAGCCATAGTTTTACGGTAAATCATATCCGGGGACGAACTAAAAAGTTCGCAACTTCTTATCTCTGCAGTACCGTGAAGCTGTGGAACAATCTCCCGGCCAGTGTGTTCCCTCCTTTCTATAGTATGGGGTCCTTCAAGCGTAACGTGAAGAGACATTTATGCAGGCCGGCATGACAGCGGCGACCGGTGAGGGATAGCGTGTCTCTCGGTAGTCGCCATTGTTTTTAGATTATACTGTGCTCACCATCAGGCACAGTACAGTCAATTTCCCGTGCTAAGATAAAAAAAAAATCTGAGATGTCATAAAAACTCCCTGGAATATCTAACAAGGGGGCCTTCATCTTGTTAGAACGTTGAAATTATCAAATGACACTTGTTATATTATTACCTACTCGAAAATGGCAGTAATAACCTTGAAGATTGGTTGTCGAGTTTTTGGCGGGATTTTGGTCAGTCATGTAGTGGATTTTATATTTTATTCATGATCTTGTGTTACTTGACTCTATATTGTGTAAAATTGGTGGTGTTTTATGTAATATAGTTTGTTTATTGTGCATAAGTGAAGTGAATGGAAAATATTACCACAGACCATGAATTCTGAGAAGCCACAAAACCTCCATGGAAAGTTCTAACAAGATGGCCACCATCTTGTTAGTTCATTGTAATTATATCAAGAAACTTGTAATATCGATACAAACTTGACAATGGCAGTAATAGTCTACTAGAAGACTGGTTGCCAAAAGTAAAATAGAAGAAGAACTTGTAATACTATTAACTACTCGACAATGGCAGTACTTAATCTAAAAGAATGGTTGCCAAAAAAAAAGATTGGTTGTCAAAAATAAAATTAAAAAAAAAGAATACTGATCATCACATCTAATTACTATTTACAAACATGTATCTTAATTAGATACTGGTAGTTGCCTAGTGGTCGAAATTCGACCATAATTCATTTTTACATTCAATAAGACCAAACAGAATAATAATTATTTCAGTGGTTTCATTAATTTACTAAAGATAAATTATCTATCAGTTAATTAATAATGTGTATTATAAAATTACTTATTACATTATTATGAAATTAAGCTACAGTTTGACTAGATATTTTAAAAGGGCATGTAAGGTACGGAACGTAAGTAATGCTAAGAATATTGAATGTAGGATGAAGAATGGTAATTGAAACGTCAGAGTAAAATGGAAGATAACTAAACGTCTTATTCATTTACATGTGTGTATATGCTGTGTGTCATTCAAGCAGTAGTGTGTGTAATATATATTTTAATTCATTTAATTCATTTTATATAAAAAAATTGCTTTGTGCACTTCTCCTCCATATAAACTTGAACTATGCCGAATTTCGAGTTCATTCGTTCGCGCAATTCGCTTAAGAAGGGGTACAAAGTTTTCGCTTCACGTATTAATATATAGAATATGTAAATGGAATTACTAATTAGTGCTTATGAATGAATAATGCCATGATTACAAAAATAAAATTATATTTCAAAGATATATTTAACCTTTACAAATTCATTTAATTGCTAAATTAACGTAATATTTAAGCAATTTCAACATAACAAGGTTGGTAAGACCGGTACAATTAACATATTTCGTTTATCTTAACAAGATTCGAAACAGCATCAAAGAATTAATATTCCATAGGGATATTCTTCTTGTAGTGGAGGAAGGTTAATAGACATTTAGAGACCGAATCCAATAAAAATGAAAAGTTAAGATCATACAAATTATATGGTTTTTATCGTATCAAGACAAACTGCATGCATTATACGTGATAGCAAGCAGGAAGAGATAAAAATCTGAGTGACGGGAGGGGGGCCGTGAAGAAAGGGATGTGGAGGGGGGGGGGAAGGAAAGGAGTTGAAGAGGGGGAAGGAGACGTGGTCCTCCGGCGCTCTGACTGACCGAACGAAACGGACAATGCAAGCATTGTTACTTCACGTCGGTGTTTCTGTGAGAGGGTGGTACCACAAAGTACGTTATATAAATAGAAGTCGCACTCGTTCTTTCCAATCAGCGCCTCTATAATACTAGTTTCAAACTAATATCTGTTGGTGGTAAATATACATTTATTGCTATGTATGTATGGATACAGCGGTACTGTGTAAATCGTATACAAGTTTTTAACCATTTTTATTTATAATGAATATATTCATCGTAAGGCAAATCTAATTCCAAGTATGTATATGCAAGAGTCAATGTTTATAAGTAGATCCGGATATAGATTTGTTTGTGGGAGGCAAGAAAATTTAAGGGAGCAAGCACACTCTCGTAACAGATACGTAAAAAAAGTGAATGAAAACAAATATTTAAAAGTTGTCAGTTTGAAATGTCAAAATTAATTGTCGTCCACCATCTTTTGTTATCAAACTTGCCAAAAAATTATATAACAGTGCCATCTAGAGAGAGGATCGATTACCAAAAATAGACGAGCCTTTTCGATATAAATCTGATTCTGAGAAGTGAAAATAGCGTGGGTGGTACTACTCCGAGCGAGCCGACCCATTCATGCTGAAACCAGTAATATAGCTTCAGCGTGGTTCTACCATCTACAAAAACCTAGGTTTTATTTTCGTCTAAGATTTTGTTGAGTCATAAAATTGGTTAGTTTTGTTATTTCATTATAGGTCTCCTCGCATTTTCAAGGTTTAAAAGTTTAAATAATTTACATACGTAGTAAACATTGTATAACAATGTTGTACAATAATGGCATTGCGTTTCTATGTGCCTTTAACATGCATAAAACAATTAAACACCTAACATTTAAGTTGTTGGTTAATCGTATGTGAACCTTTGTAGCAGAGCCAACTCAGCTTCGGCATTCGTTTCGCTTGTTAAGTTTTATGGAAAATAACATGATATTTGCTGTGATACGATCGCTTACGTAGCGTGGACGGAATCTTACAGCAAACCTGTTCTTCGACTGCAAGTGCACAACCTAAATAAGTTATATAACTTGGGGACGTAATCAGAATTTTTGTAGGTGTCTCAATTGTTATTATTAAAACATGTACTAATTTTTACTATATATTCTTTAATTATTGATACAACTGGACGTTATAAAGAATACGTGTAGTGGGATACGTTAATCCTGTTAGACAGGATTGCGACCAAAATAAACTACAGTTCTGGTCAGTCTTTTTGGCCACTCTGAATATAGCTGTAATAAAGTTTGGGCTTAATTTGCGTTTCGAGCAACCATATTCAGAACGGTTAAAAAGTTTGGTGAGGACTTTCGATGCAAACCCCGCTATGGTGGCAAACCAAGGGTTGTCGTATTTCGCTGTCAAAGTTTCTCCATCCGACAGTATTAGTGATAAACTTGTCACAGTAATTCTCTTTTGGTTTGTAGCGTTTGTCAGCCAATATATATATATATATATGTCCTTGTTGTAGAAGCTAGCAGGCCGGCATGCCACCATGCATTTAACAGCCACTCCCTGAGGGGTCTACCATCTTGACTACTCAGGCCGCAGTTGGGGCCCCTTAGGAGGAGACAACCCCTGTCGGAGGAGCAGATGTACTGTCGATTAGACACTCCCTGCTCTCCTGGCCAAAAGGTGTAAGAAGGTACCATGGGGTTTTAGTCGACACGGGCATATCCATATTCTGCTGCCAGACGGGATGGATATCCGTTAGGCATTTCCCCATGGAGAAAAAAAGGCATGCCAGAGACGCCTGACGATTGATTGTAGGTCTTTCAGAGGTCGCCGTTGTTTTCGGGTTGTACTATTAGTTTTAACACTCACAGTGCGGTCGCAATATTGTGTTCCAATAATTAGATATAAGTTTTAATCCCGAATCGATACTCGCACACATACACACCGTACATACTTGTATACAATAGAAAGAGACAGAAAAAGAAACTCGCATGTAGGAAGCATAACGCTTTTTTCTTAGGTGATGACTTCTATCAGTTAATTACTACCGCAAGCCACCTTAAGAAACTTCTTTTCAAATATACAATACATGCAATGTGCTTATAAAATTACCTTCAAATGTTTAATAACATTAAACAATTCATCCTATGGCCCTGCAGTGGGTTTCTGACAGGCTGATGATGATGATATACTAGGTAACTGTTTAGAAATTCGCAGTGTTCTAGGACATGACGCTTCATGGTCACATTTAACATATAAAGTAATAATATTAAAACAAATACTAATAAACAACCAAGAAAACCTAAGTTATAGTTAGTTCTAACAATTTCAAAAGTATAGCTACAAACGTGTAAATAAAATAAAAAAACCTAAGTGCAATGACCACTGCCAAAAGCTACAATGCCCGACCCGGAGTTAATAACTTTCGATAGTAAAACGGGCAATAAACCCTTTTGTTCCTGACGTTCTCACGTTCCTTTTCAAATGAAAATGAAATCACCCGACGGTCATTGACACTGTGCTTTAACATAGACGCGTAGAGGATTGAGTATAATTTTTGTATTTTTCTAGAAAATTAGGTCAAATATTAAGAACCCATGTTTTATTTGATTTAGAACGAGAATCGTGTGTACAATGTCCTCCAGAAATATTGCTACTGTCTAAACAGTCACCTGGTATAGATAGATACGAAGGGGATCGAAATTCCCATTATTTTGTCTGCATTTGTTCCTGGTGTATGAGTTACCGACTGTGATATTAAAAGACCTTGTTTACTTGTATATAATATGTGCATTTTGCCTTTCACACAAAACATGCACATAAATAAAACAGCGTGTTAAAAACAACACTTTCGCCTTTACACGATTAAAAGTAACCGTCAAAATGCTTTAACAAATTTTAATGACCTACTTCTAGATATATAATTGTGTAATCTCTATTTTATACAATTACTTTACATTTATTGTGATCGCACAAACAATAATAATGAATCTTCTATATAAATAAAAAAAGTGTATGTGTACTTATGTACACGCGTTAGAAGTTATACTTCTTAGGCGTAACAAGATAAAAATCTTTTCAAAAATGTTATCTTTCGCCTTATTCTACGTTTGTAGGAAAAACAACGCTAACAGTAGAAAAAGTTGACTATAGCTAACTTCAGGGTGTCGGTTTTTCGTGAGGGTGTGCACGCGCATCGTAAAAATTTACTCGCATCATTTTACCCTAACGCGCCAAAAAAAGTATAACTTTAATAAAATGAAAAAGGTCTGCCGTTATGCTTGCATCAAGCATAAACTACTCAAATCAAATCAAATCAAAATTTGTACTCTTTATTCAATTTAGGCCCTGAGAAGGCATTTATGAACGTCAAAGCTACCACCGGTTCGGAAAACAACCCAGTCATCGAGAAGAACCGACAAGAAACTCGATCTGGTTTATCTTTTCATAATACATAACATTTTTTTTTTACTGGATAGATTTCTATGAAAAACTTTTAGATTTATTTCTTAAATATTTTGTTATAAAATTTTCACGATATATTCATTTAATAAAGGTTGTTAACGTTTTAAGAAGCTACGGTTTTTATAAGCACTACGGGTTCTAAATGTTCTTGCCGTTAAGTAATGGGACAAATGGTGTGGTACGCATGTGCCGAAGAAGTAGACGGATACAACAAATACGTTTTGTAAGCAAATTATACCTTTTCTTTTAATTTCCTTTTTAATGTTTTTTGATCTGAACATAATTATATTGCTAAAATAATAAACAACGTAGACGTAACGGGTATCAGTTAGTGTAGGACAGGGGCTCCTAATTTCTTTTGGAATCTCATATCGAATGATTAAAAATCAACACTGAATTTTATATAAGATTTTTTTTTAAATGTGCAATATTATTGAAACTCATTCGAGCATTGTCTCTGGCTACGTGCGCTGTTGGGCAATACCTAGTCCGGGCTGAATGCTTGTTAAGTTTACATAAAGGTAATGGGTCCTTCTCAACACATATTTTGCGCTTTTTCAAAACAATATTTGTATCCGTGATATTATTTAATAGCTAATAATAAATAATTTTGGCGGAACTCTGATGACCATTCTACGGAATCCAATTTGGGAATCCCCGGTACAAGATATATATATATATACACACATATATATATATATATATATATAAAACTGTTATTTTTTTATCTTAGTAGGCAACGAACAGGGGGGTCACCTGATATTAAGTGATCACCACCGTCCATAGACACTTGCAACACCAGGGGAGTCGCAAATGCGTTGTCCCTGTGTTTGGGAGGAAGGAGAAGGAGAGCGGACGGGGAAGGGGGAAGGGAAGTGGACCTCCGGCGCTCTCACTAACCGAACGAAACGCAACAATGCAAGCACTGTTACTTCACGTCGGTTTTCTGTGGGTCGGGTGGTAGTCCCCCGGACGAGCCGACCCACTCATGCTGAAACCAGTAATAGCTTCAGCATGCTTCTACCACCTACAAAAATTCGCTATAACATTAATTTGTTGTTTATTTTTAATATATACGGCTACTTGAATACTGTTAAATTAATAATGATGAGATACTAGTTGGTTTTGTTTTTAACTCTTTACTATGTCTTGGTATAAACATTTTTTAACGTAAAACACTTTTGAATTTTGCTACAAGTGTTAAAAACTTGATTTTATAATATAACTATGAGTGCGTCCTGGGTGTATTCCAGTTAATACATAAAAAGAAGCGAAATACCTAACTGTGAAATTTGGCGGTTATAAGAAAATATTTATCTTATATTAATGGAACGTGTCTATCCATTTGTGACAGATATTTGAGAACATAGTTCAAGAACGTTCATAATATATGTGAACCAAAACGAAATGTTTGCTCGCCCAGATCCGGAAGAAGCCATATTAATTTATGATTTGGTGAAGGACAATCCTAGGGTAAAACATTGATAATATTATTGCTTTCAAATTTTTTTGTTTAAAATCTAATCTATATATCTAATAACAATATAAATGTATCGTGTATGTACTTTTTATATTTATGTAAAAAATATTGCTGCAGGTGTCTTGGAATAAGCAATAAAATACATTTCCATCGTTTTACGAAATGGCTGCCTGTCTGTTAGTTTGTTTGTTTTTTTTTATTTATTTATTGTAGCACGGTAAAATGACTGCACTGTGCCGGATGGTAAGCCGGTCGCCACTGTCATGCCGACCTGCGAAAAGCTGAATATGCACAGGCTGATCCCAAAACGCGACCCGCAGAAGCGAATCACTATGACGGGCTTTTTCGCCATATACATAGTGGTTGCGACCCAGTCAGGCTGTAAAATCCTACCACCCCGCTTTCGCCATTGTACACGCATTACCGTTAAAGTAGTGCGTTCACGATAAAACCTCACCAACAAAATCATAAATCCTAGAGTAACAGTTAATCTTGGTTTTATTAAAATCCATTCACTCTATTAAAAGTTACTGTAATCTTCATGACGGCGTGCCTTAAGTAGGAGAGAAAAGTAGATAATTAAATGGACGATTTTATTAGAAACTACTTTTTACATAAGATACCACGTGGACAGAGTCGCGAGCACGGCTAGTATTTTATATGTTGAATGGATGAAATTTTTGGGGTGTAAGGGGTGTCAAATAACATCTAAGACTTGAGACATCCAAGCCAACCTCACCTGCACGTGGTGCACCCTGCTGAATAACGAACGAGGCAATGGCGAAAGCGGGGTGGTAGGATTTTACAGCCTGACTGGGTCGCAACCACCATGTATATGGCGAAAAAGCCCGTCATAGTGATTCGCTTTTGCGGGTCGCGTTTCGGGATCAGCCTGTGCATATCCAGCTTTTCGCAGGTCGGCATGACAGCGGCGACCGGCGATGGACAGTATGTACTCGTTGGTCGCCATTGTTTTTGGATTGTACTATGCTTACCATCAGGCATAGTGCAGTCACTTTGCCGTGCTACTATAAAAAAAAAAAATTGGCTCGTTTTTGTTGAATAAGCCCTTAGTAAAAAAGAAACTACCGCTTTATAACAATAGTTATGAATTAATGTTGATATCCGTAGTTAGCTATACGATCTCCAAATGATGATATTTAAGACAAAAGTTTGGGTTACTTGCCCAAACGCGGACGGTGGCTGATTACTTGATAAACGGCGGCTTGATAAACGACGTACACTATATCTTATTTGTACGTAATCGAAGTAAACTTGTGAAATATATCATACTTAGTACTTCTAGTTGATTCCATGTTGACTAATTCTATGTCTTCTTTAATTGGGAAACTATAAAGTTACGTAAGTTAAATGTTATTAAAGTTAATTCCATAGTTATATACATCTTTACTATATAATTTTACAAGTGGGCTCGGTATACGTTCTCCTGCCTAAAAACGGCAGCGCCATCTATCGCCTCAAATTATGAATCTAAACCTTTCTTCTACCCATTTGAATACACACAATTTTTCGTATCAAATTTAGATCGAGTTCAGTCACATACATACGTACAGAAGTATTATACATATAACTTTATAAGTCGTATAAGGCATAGGCTGTAAAGAATAAATTCCTTAATATTTTTTTTTTTTTTAACTTATGTATTTGTCCAACAGATAGTTATCAGGTATATCTAGAATTTAAGCGTTACCTGTATACGCCATCTATTAGATCTCTTTCAAATTATAGGTTTTATTAGTAGTCACTAGATGGCAGTAAAAGTCATTTTGTAAAGATAGCACGCGTTTTATTAATAAAATTACAGTCACATATTTAAAATTAGATTTAAGATTGTATAATATTAACAACAAATAATTCTGAAGAATCGAAAAGAAAAATAACTGTTTCATGACATTCTTACTACCTAAAAGAAATAATACGTGTCATCCCAATGAATTTACAATCTGACACTTGAATATTTTCTGTGAATTGCATTTCAGATCCAATTTTTTCCAGGCTCAATACTCCATATTACTATTGTGGACAACAGCTTTTCTTGTGGTAAACAGTTGAGAACAGTGTGACATTGTGTGAAAAGGGAAGGAAAGGTGTCATAAGGACCGTGATACAATATGGATAAATCTGTAGCGACAAACATATCTACAGCAAACGTGATATGTGCGTCCTACAAAAATCTAAATGAGAAATCAAAAGCGACACTCTCAAAGTTAAGGTTTTCTGGGAACGCAAAATGCGCGCACATTAGACGGATTGTGTGCACACCTGCGTCGCGCAAACAAACAAGTAGATACAGAGAAACAATATTGACCATTGCTATTCATTATTGCAAAATACACGTGATTTTTTACCCGTATTCTTTGTATATAACTTGTTATCTTTGTTAGTTTATTGTCCAAATGTAATTTTAAATTACAGCTTTACTTCAATCACATTTATCAAAATTCTTTGTATTTCATGCTCTGTATTTTTAACTAGAAGTCTTTGCACGTGTTTTGTTTTGTATTACATAAATATACTGCACAGCTCAATAAAGAGGATTCGTAAACCAGCTGTCAAAGCGGTTATTAGTCTACACAATCGGAGTCAGTTCTTTAATTTGTATCAAACCTTCAGAAAGTAGCGACGCGATAGCGCTCCCGCTTCCTACAAATCTATAATACTGAAACTCCTAAATTTATAAATATATAACTTTTTTTATAAAAAAAATAAAACAAATTTATTTTATGCAATGTAATGAATTGCAAAATATGTGACATCATGCCCGAAAAACGGACGTCCAACTAATTATGAATTAATTTAGCTTCTGTTAGTGCTAGACGTTGGTTCACTTATACGTTTTGATTGTTGTTAAGTATCCGTCGACTTTGAGAGTCGTCAAAGAAACGCTCCATTAGCATAAAATAAGATAATGATTCCAGGGTTCCATGGATGTAGAATTATAATATGAAAAGACACGTAATTGTTTGGCTTTGAGAATTCGATCTGCGTAGGTATTATATTAAACTATAATTACTTTTATAATGAAAAGAAGCGAAACATCTAACAATTTACGAAGACGTTTATTACTTATAATAAGCCAACCAATTACCTGATTTTTCGTCCGTTAGTGGTATCCGCCGCAAAATACGAACCCGTACCAAACGCTGCGCGTTGTAAAAGTCGTCCGCGGCATATTTTTACCGACCCTCCCGATGAAATAGCGGCAGTGAACGATCAGTACTAGACGTAACCACAGATCACGCCGCCGTGGTCTGGGGGTAAATTTCGCTCCCGCACACCAGACTAGGCCCCCCTCGGCAGCAGCTCAAGCCTAGGTCCGTTGCCTCGGTGTGGAGCCCTTGAGTACGCTGCTCGCGCCATACAGTGACACAAAATCTTACATCACTGCGACAACATTACACATATCACCTCCACACACGTGCACGCATATACGCTTACACATGCAAGTGGAAGGGTTTTATTTTTTCCCTTATCAAACTGAAATAGTTTAGAATATTATCCGATACGAAATATATATAAGGGTCGTTGAGGTATGTTTGCTTGGTACACATATATCTTTCAACAACTCATATATGTATGAATAGTTAGTTTAGCTTAGGTTAGCTGTTAAGACCTTGCTGGGTCAATAGCGTAGTCAGTTCAAAAAATACCTGTTTTTTCATATTAGAATTCTAGATCCATGGGAACCTGGAATCATTAACTTATACCAATCGTTCTTTAATGATCTTACGTTGAAGTTCCCGGAAGGAGATATATTTTGCTTGTAGTAAATTATGTACGTGATAATTTTATTCGTGTGTATAAAATGTTTTCGTGCGAAAAATATTGTTATTATTATGTTGAAAAGTTATTATATGTATAGCAGACCTCAGTATAACCGTAGTCCTAAGGTCAGTTATAATAGGCTGTTAAACCTAAGGAATTAGTTGGATTGTCTCGTGCGTGAATAGATGTGGCGTGGGTATTCCCGCAGTCGAATCTTGCACAGGCTATGACTCTTTTTCCACAATTTAAGTATTGTATATTTAATAAAATATGTTATAATTCAGAGAGCTGGCGTCCTGTCATAGCTTCGAGTTTATACGTCTTCAGAATGAGTCTGAAATATAAGAAAATTATATTTAAAGTTTGTTTTTGTTGTTCATCGAGGTCAAACTAATAAAAGTATTCCTGACCGAATCAATTAAAAGACATTTGCTACTTTTGATACCCGTGTATCAAAGTACAAGGGGTTATGGTGGTAGAGCCACACTAAAACTATTACTGGTTTCAGTATGAATGGGTCGGCTCAACTGGGGTAATACCACCCTCTCATACAAAACCGACGTGAAGTAACAGTGCTTGCATTGTTGCGTTTCGTTCGGTCAGTGAGAGCGTCGGAGGCCCACCTCCCCTCCCCTCTCCCTCCCCTAACGCTTCCCCCCAAAGGATGCCAACGCACTTGCGACTCCTTCGGTGTTGTTAGTGTCCATGGACGGTGGTGATCACTTAACATCAGGTGACCCACTTGACCTTTTGCACCCTATGGTATAAAAAAAAAATTGTTGTGTTTCGTTCGGTCAGTGAGAGCGCCGGAGGCCCACCTCCCTTCCCCTCTCCTCTCCCCTCTACCTCTCCCTCCCCTAACCCTTCCCCCCAAAGGATGGCAAAGCACTTGCGACTCCTTTGTCCATGGACGGTGGTGATCACTTAACATCAGGTGACCCACATGTTCGTTTGCCACCTATGACATATAAAAAAAATCCTATTAAAAATCAAATATGTGGCAATTTTATAAAATAAATTAGTAAAATAATACACATGTAGTCTCACCAACTTTTTTATAACATGTTTTATAAATTGGGCTTAGTTTCCAACTAAGGCAACTAGTTCCCTGGGACTTGTACACTAAATTATAAGTTCATATTTAACGCGGGTCAGGAACGCGTCTAAACTTACTTTTTAATTAGGTACTCGAAGTTTGACCCGTGTGTATACACAATTAAAAAGTAAATGTAGACATGCTCTAGATTCTTCGTAAAAATATATTAATAACCGGGAACTCGATCAGCTTCTTGATAATAATTTCGATTTTTTATATACCATTCATTGCTTTATGTGTAATTTTTAACCTATCTTAACACGCGGTTAAGCTAAGTTCGAGCTAATAGTATGGCGATCGTGCGCTACCCTGTGTAATATTACACGAACCATTTGGAGCCGCTTTTGACCCCCTCATATCTCAAAAACTATTTCAGATAAACAAGTCAAATTTAGCTTATCCATTGAGACTTGCGTGATATATGTGTGCTCCAAATATTATAAACACACATGAAACAGTTATATAAATATTAACTTCCAAAGATCGTCATTTTTATCACTTACTGACCTAACTACTGACCAAAATTCTAACCCAGTTCCGGATGACCTAGAAAGTTCAAATTTGGCATCCAGATAGGTGGGTGAAGGAAAAAATTCGAACTAGCCAAGCCAAGCCAAGGAGAAATTATATTTTAAGTTGTTATAACATATGTTGTTATAAATAAATTTCAGGACCGACTGTTGAACTTGGTCCTTATTTCACATTTATGTTTTTGATGGGATGAATATTTACTCTCGAGTATGAAGTGAAGTTTTTTTGATTTAATTTCTTACTTTATATTATGGAAATTTGTTGTTGTCCTTTACAGATCGTTTATTATTATTTTAGTGAAAGTTTTTATGGGAGGGCTTTGAAATGCTGATCCTGGCAGCCTTTTTGTGTGACGAAAAGTGTTGGGGGTAAACGGTGTGTCGGATAGAGTTTTGAAAACACCGATCACCGAAGTCAAGCAACGTCGGCCGTGATCAGTACCTGGATGGGTGACCGCCAGGCAACAGTACGTGAAGTTGGATTTTTTGTTGTATTTTTTAAATTACAATGTTTGCCGGTAATTCAAAACCTTCACTTCTATCATGTGACTATACGACATCCCTGTTTTTAGTGGCTTTTCAGGCGGAGGTGTCAATGTTATTATAACAAAAAGCTATAGATATACTATTTTGACAAAACAAATGGCACGATAATGCACACAAACGTAAAGTAATATTGTAACGCCACACTGTCTTAGATAAAATGTGGGAGTAAGATAACATATTCTCAATATTGGTGGCGAAAATGGAATAGTTATATGTTGCTTAGATACAGGCGAATTGGACTGAGCTTTTCAGTTATAATATCATTGGGGAGGTGTATTTTAATTACTTACATTTTTCCAGTTGCAAAATCCGTAGGACAGACCAGCGCCGAGCACAAACGCGAGAAGATAAAGGATGAACTTCAGCGAGGGCACGTTTCTATTGCGTAAAATGAACTGGAGAAATTTCAGGTTATTTTCCGTGTAAGGTGGGTAACGTCCACTAGAAAGTCCAAAGAAAAATGTACTTATTAATTTGCTGATCTCGTCTCCGCTGTTTATTATTTGAACAAGGAAAGCACATCGTTGAACGCTTACGGTATTATTACAAAAAAGTTAAATACGTATTGAACCCTGGCTTTAAAAAGGTCTCATATTAAACGCACCGCGGTCGCTGAATGTTCGCATTCTTGCTCTTTTGTCTCGCTTTAGTTACGTTAGGTTAGACTTGTGAAAAAGAATAACGCGAACTTGCCTCGGGCGAGCGCGTTGCATTTATTTGGAATATTTTTTAAACCAAGTGTTTAATACGTATTTAATTTTTTTGTAATAACAAGGGTAGTGTTTATAAAAATCCTAGTTTTTTAAAACGCTAATAACTTTATTTTAGAGTTTGTGGCGGGATCGTAGTCTGTTATGTAGTAGTCGTATATTTTGTAATATTGGTGGCGTTTTACGTAATATAGTTCGGTTATTGTGCATAAGTAAAGTGTATGGAGATTAATACCATGGAGCATGAATTCTGAAATGCCACAAAAACTCCCTGGAAAGTTCTAGCAAGAGGGCCACCATCTTGTTGAGCATTAAATTTATCGCAATACACTTGTAATATTTATTATCTACTAGACAATGGCTGTAATAACCTGGAAGATTGTTTGACAAAAACAAAACAAATAAGTCGAGTCAGTCCTAAGGACTGCCGACAAAAGGGAAAACTCAAAATAATGAAATAAATGTAATGTAATGTCTTTTGAATTTTCATTTTAATGATAGTGTAAATACAATAAAGAAACTTTACAATTTGTTTAATGAAATTACTAATACTACTGTGATTTTCATATCTATTGGAACTAGGTGCAATAATTATATACATTTTTATAAAGTCTATCTAGACAAACGTTGATGCAAAATATCAATATTAGATTTACATACATACGTCACTAGTCTGACACAAGCCGCGCAAGCGCAATACGGCCGGACGTGCTTACGTAGCTTGTCATGACGGCAAATTATACAATTATCTCCTGTCGAAAATAGCACTCAACGTGCCTAAAGAAGTTCAACTATATTAAATGAAGACATTGTGATACTTTTATTTGTATAAGAAGCCAGTGTCTAAAAAGGAAAACAAAAAAAAAACGATCGAATTCTAGTAGTTTCTGGGTTGCGTGTACAAGGCGTTATAAATTTGTTTATATATATTTTACATAACCTTCTTACAATATGGGTGTTGGTTTGACTTAATGCATTTTAGTATGTGTGAGGTCGTCGAACTCCAAAATCGTTTGATCAATAACCATTAAAGTAGGATAACCTTTTTCTTATTCACGAAGATTTTTATGCTAGATTATTTTTGTATAAATTGTCAGTAAGATGGTTGGGGAGACCATACCGTAGTACTATATAAACTTTCCTATTTCATTAATAAGGTTTTTCATCTACACTTATTTTCATATCGTCTTTCGTCAGTATATCTAATCTAAGTTTAAGTAAAACCAGCGGGCCTAGCGGTCGTTGTTCTGCCTTGATAATAAAAAAATCCTAAAAGTCAACCGTAGCGCCACCTACCGGATCCAATTGTGAATCTAAACCATCTCGTATCCAATGAAACACGCATACAAAATTTCATCACAATCGGTCCAGCCGTTTAGGAGGAGTTCAGTGACATACACACGTACAGAGGAAATTTATGTATAAAGATGATACATACGAAGCCAGTTTCTCTCCAATGAAAAAGAAATTCTTTCTCAGACAGCTTTTCTTGTGAGAGAAGGTGTCGAATGAAAACTTTCCATGATAAGCGCCTATTCCGCTACCCCCAACACCTCCGAAAGGAAATTTTTTCACTGGAAATCAGATATTGTTTATATTAAATAAATTGAATATAGGCCAACCAGTGTTATAAATATATCGTAAGGGCCTGTGACATATTCTGCGAACGGTAGCTTGCCTCCTTGTAAAGAAGTATTGCTACAGCACTTAGTTTCCTATAAACAGCTATTGTTCATGTAGCAAGTATTTTGTTATCATGTAAAACTAGGTGATATGATTCTATTATAAATGTGTTCAAGTAGGGATCAATGTTTTTGTTTAAACTATATATGTACATGTAGTTGAGAAGGTAACTAAGGGTAATCACTACATATTACACCGCGTCGCCTACGTCACAATTGTCTGTCTGCCTGTTCCCGATAAACTCAAAAACTATTAAACGAATTTTCATACAGTTCTTGTCAATAGATAGAGCAATTCATTAGGGAGGTTATATATATAACTTGTTAAATATAAAACGAAAAATTCTTATAATATTCTTTTGTGTCCGTGACACTCTTATCAAGCCGGGCGATACCTGTCAGGTCAGGGTCCCTAAGTTGGCATTTTGGCTCTCCTTACTATATTGTTACCTTTGAGGCTAACTTGTTCTAAATTAATTCTGCCTCTAGATAAACTAATATGGTTATTCTTATTATGGGTTTTTAGCTTTCAGGAATCTACATTACTCGCGCTTATTTTTGCAATTCCGTCATGAATCCTTGTACCATATTTTTGTACTATTAAATGTAACATGACCATTTTTATGTTATAATAAGACAAATTGTGCTGTAAGCACAACAATTAAGAGATCTAAATCCATCTGCAGTAGTGTAAATGTATGTATGCGCAGGTATGGTTTCTGTAGGTGATAGAGCCACGCCGAAGCTATTACTGGTTTCAGCATGGATGGGTCGGTTCGCCCCGGTTAGTACTAACCAACCTCTCACAGAAACACCGAAATGAAGTAATAATGCTTCCATTGTTGCGTTTCGTTCGGTTAGTAAGAGTGCCGGAGATCCACCTTCCCTTCCCTCCAAATACAGGCTGCCAACGCACTTGCGACTCACCTGGTGTTGCTAGTGTCTTTGGACGGCGGTGATTACTTAACATCAGGTGACCCGCCTGTTCGTTTGCCTCCTATGATATATAAAAAAAGCTTACTGTTTATTTTATGTCGTCCAGATGAAAACATAGCAATTTGGTTTTATGTTTCTCAGCATTCCTAGCGAGCTACCATTCATAAGTTGAGAATCTGTCGCTAAGCACCAATAGGGATATCGCGGCAGCTGCACTTAAGAGCTAGCTAGTTCTTAAGTAGGACGCAAACAGGTTGGTCATCTGATATTAAGTGTTCATCACCGTTCATAGACACTTGCAACACCAGGGGAGTCGCAAGTGCGTTGCCAGCCTGTGTTTGGGGGAAAGGGGGAGTGAAGGAGGGGGAGGGGAGGGGAGGTGGGTATCCGGCGTTCTCACTGACCGAACGAAACGCAACAATGGAAGCACTGTTACTTCACGTTGGTTTTCTGTTCTGTTTTCACGAGCCGTTACCTATTTAATTTAATGGTGGTAGAGCCACGCTGAAACTATTATTGGTTTCAGTATGAATGGGTCGGCTCGTCCGGGGTAGTACCACCCTCTCATAGAAAACCGACGTGAAGTAACAGTGCTTGCATTGTTGCGTTTCGTTCGGTCAGTGAGAGCGCCGGAGACCCATCTCCCCTCCCCTCTCCTCTCTCCTCTCCCTTTCCCTCCCCTAACCCTTCCCTCCGAAAGATGGCAACGCCCTTGCGACTCCTCTGGGGTTGTTAGTGTCCATGGATGGTGGTGATCACTTAACAGCAGGTGACCCACCTGTTCGTTTGCCACCTATGACATAAAAAAAAAAAAAAATTTAAGCTGAAACCAGTAATAGCTTCAGCGTGGCTCTACCACCTACAAAATCTACAAACATCAGGAGATATTGAACCCAAGAACTATTATACTATAAAGTATTAAAAAAAAGAAATAAATATTTCAAACCTGCTATGGTCGTTAAAGTATCATTAATGCATATTTGTCCGCTACTGGTTTTCTCAATGAAACTTGTCTGGATCTCGTCGTTGTTGCTGAAGACATACAGCACTAGAGGCTTCTCTCTACATACATAAAGGGTTAATTAATACTTACGTATACACAATACTTTTATATTAAGAAAGGTACATCGACCGTGGGAACGAAGTACAATTGGGTTCTAAAAATAGTCCGTTTCGAACGTTGTCGAATTGTTCGAAGAATCACGTTAACCCTTCAGGGATATGGAAGAGTGTTCGAAGTTACACAACCGAACTGCTCTTTAGGTATTCTGTATGATTTGTGCACTGCGTGCACTTCCGCATTTTGTTATTAAGGCAATATATTTGTATTAGTTTAGTTCGCAATCAACCACGAGCGACTCAACACCGCTGTTCGCTATTTACCAGTGGTTGATTATTAATAACCATTTTACCAAATAAACATTTACCAAATAAAATATTTCTTTCTTCAAAGAGTATATACATCACGACACGGTGTATTCGAATAAAATTCTATTTGGACATCGATGTAAATACGAAGATAAACTAAAAGGTAGAATTCATCGAGAGGACTGTGATTACATTATAAGGTGTAAGTTTGACTATAGTATAATTGTGTGACAGTAAGTCTATTTGATATTTGTCTATACGAATAAGAAATGAATCTCTTCTGCGCAAACAGCGTTTAGTTATTATTTTTTATGGTAGCACGGCAAAATTACTGCACTATGTCTGATGGTAAGCCCAGTACAGTCCTAAAAGAATCACGACCACCGAGTGACACACTATCCATCACCTGTCGCCGTTGTCATGCAAGCATGCGAAAAGCTGGATATGCACAGGCTGATCCCGAAACGCGACCCGCAGAACGCAGACGGTTTTATCGCCGTATGCTTGGTAGTTCGACTCAGTCAGGCTGTAAAACCCCGCTTTCGCCATTGCCTCGTTCGTTATTCAGCAGGGTGCACAACGTGCAGGTGAGGTTGGCTTGGGTGTCTCGAGTCTTATGATGTTATTCGACACCCCTTACGACCCACGGGCATAAAAATACATAATATTTTAATGGTAAACGCAATTAATATTATTAATTGGTCTGGCTCTTAATTGAGTAACCAAATTTCTGCCTTTGATATTATATTCTTTGATTATGAAAGTACTAAAATTTGCTTGGAAATATAATTTCATAATGATGTAGTTAGTATCTGGCACAATTTTGGTAACAGTGTATAGGGTATATTATTTACTAGCCTCCGCCCGCGACTTCGTTCACGTGGAATAGTTACTTTGGGCTAACGTTAACACGCAGCGGAATCTTTCAAGAGGAAAAACCTCGATTTTGATATATTCTTAATTGGTGCTCAGCTCCTATTGGTCTTAGCGTGATGATATATAGCCTATAACCTATAACCGATAAATGAGCTATATAACACTCAAAGAATTCAAATCGGACCAGTCGTTCCTGAGATTACCACCTACAACGCCACAACGTCACAAACTTTACCTCTTTATAATATTAGTATTTTATTTGGAAGTGGTTCCCCCGCTGTATATTACAAGTATAATGAACTATTATAAACAATACTTGTATAGTTCTAAAATAATTACAAAGAATTATGTATTATGTATAAATAGCCCGTCGGTTGCGTCTTTTTTTCTTCATGACTGTAATATTTTCGAATTGGGTGTCAATGTTTTAAGGGTTATAACATTTTAAGAGCCTTTTTTAAATTGAATAATATTTTTGGTTTAAATGCGCCCTGGAAAATAAAACCGCTTTCAAATGTCATACATACTACACCAACTTTAGGTTTTAACAACATCGATATACAAAAACACTTAACGTATCACAGCCGGCACACAAAAATTAGTGCATAATTTTGAATTATGCAGTAATTTCAAATACTCTCGCGTCGCTTGCGTCCTTGTAAAAACAACTTTAAATCAATCAGGTAAGGCTGAATTTGCAAAACCATAAGTTTATGACATAACTATAACCACGGATGTATATTGGGGAGTTTTTGCGGCCCGTTTTGTGCCCTTCTTTTATTCGAGACTGTGTATCTTGGGTTTTTATATGTCAGTGCTTAACAAGGAAAGAAAAACAACAAACAGTCACATATAATTTTTTTTTCACTTGTTACTATTTTTTTTAATAGATTTTACCTGGTAAATTATAACGATTACGTTTGAGAAATCATAAGTAAAGCACAAAGTATTCATTTATTGTTCCTGTATCATAACTATATTGATTATAGTCTTGTATTTAAATCAGAGGTCAAACATTAAACTGATAGTTCTATTAATAGAGAAAACTATTAAAAGTGATTACATTATACTGTTATAAGTACCTATCGTTGATGAATTTAATAGCTTCATATGCATCCTCAATCAGGACTATCGGCAGAATCGGCCCGAATACTTCGTCCTCCATTATTTTGTCCGAAGCGGTAACATTTGCGATCACTGTCGTTTCGATAAATCTGTCGGTCGAATCGCACCTTCCTCCGATGACTATTCTATCTCTGTGCGCATCAATAAGGGCTTGAAGACGGCTAAAATTGAATATTTTTTATGTTTAACTGATGCCATACCTGAAATAACACCCCTCTCTGTGCATCCACTAAAATCAAATGTAATCTATGTATAAAGATAAACCTGATCGAGTTTCTTGCCGGTTTTTCTCGATGACTAGGTTGTTTATCCGAATCGGTGGTAACTTGACGTTCATACGCGCCTTCTCAGGGCCTAAATTGATTAAAGTATTTTTGATTCTGAAAGAAAATAAGACCAAATTATTCTTTACTGTACGACCATTTGGTCGTGAATTTCATAAACTAGGCAGCAGCCCAAGCCGAGGTGTGCCGTGCACCCTTGAGCTAGTGGTCATAATTAAATCGGCTGAGTGCCTTAAGCACTCGCCTTAGTAGTCCGGTGAAGCTGTTATGGCATTTCTAGACCGATAGCGCAGTCAGTTCGAAAAAAAATCATTAATAGACCAAAATAATCCACTCACTGCTGATTGGTGGAGGTTAAAAGTAAAAAATTCGACCTTCTGCATAATCGTTATTACGTTTAAGTACGTTTACCAGTTATAATAAGAAGAAGAACATCGGAAGCAAGACCTGGACACCTAGAGAAATCTTCTTCTGGTAGTAACAACATTGATTTCTAGGTGTTCTAATTCGCCAATACCGTGTGGGCTGATATGGTGATTAACCCCGTACCGTCACTTAGGAAGAGACGATAGCTTAGCGGTGTAGCATTTATTAATAAATAACCTCAGATGCCCCTAGGATAACACGTCTGTGCAGAACTTTGAACATTTGCTTCAAGAATGTCCGAACTACGAAGAGACTATCCCATAAAAAGGTCAGTGACAATCTTCGTATATGTCCATTTGATCTTTTGGGCGTGGTGGGGAAGGAGTCTGCTATCAAATCGTTTGATAACTTTGTATATAATGCTCATGGAACGCGTCAAGGAAAAGAGAAGTGACTCGTAACAAATTGCGACCAATCCTCTCACCCTTTATATTGCTAGTTCCAAATATCTTTGTGTGTAACCAATGTAATTGAAAATAAAAATATAATCTCCGAGTTTTTGCATTTCAACTCACCTAAAATGTTTGTTATTGATAATACGAGCATAGTCAGGAGATTTCTGTGGATTGTCGCCATACCATTTCTTGAGTACATTCTTGATGTGTCCAATTAGTTTGTCTTGAACTTCTTTGGAACAGAGTAGGTAGTCGGGAGCGATGCAAGTCTGGCCAGCATTTACTACCTTACCCCATATCAAGCGTTTGGCTGTTATAGCGAAGTCTACAGTGTTGTCAACGTAAACAGGACTGGGGATAGAGAAATTTAAGAAATTATACTTTTTAAATTGGAATCTGGCTAAGGTCGTATGTTTCAGCTTATGATAAGTAAAGAACAGTCCAGGAACAAGCTTAATCTAGACATTTTATCATAAAGATAGAAGAAAAAGGATTTTTTTTTATATCATAGGAGGTAAAAGAACAGATGGGTCACCTGATGTTAAGTGATTACCACCGTTCATAGACACTTGCAACATGAGGAGAGGCGTAAGTGCGTTGCCAGCCTGTGTTGGGAAGGGGGAATAGGTAGGGAAGAAGGAAGGGGAAGGGGAGAGTAGGTGGGTTTCCGGTACTCTCACTGACCGAACGATGCAAGCACTGTTACTTCATGTCGGTTTTCTCGTCCGTTTTTCGGTCGGCGGCTGATCTCTGGTAGGGGGAGAGCGCCTTGTCTAGCACTCCTCTGAATAGCAGAGGAGGCGGATGATGGGGCACTGGCGGGTCTGGCGTGCACTCGCACTGCCGTCGGATGGGTAGGTAAGGCACTTTGCCTTATCTCCCACCGCCGATCTCGTAATCCCATTTGGAGTGTCGTGGTCATGTCTCGCGGCTCCAAATGAGACCGAGGGTCTTGGCTTAATCGCCCGGACCGCGAGGAAGACAACCTCTATAAAAAATACCCTAATCCTAAGCGGCGGCGCACCGCGAGATGATGCATGGCTGATGGGAGATCAGTCTCCAGTGCGACCCCCGTCAGAGAACCGGCCGACTCTCTCGACGGGTTACGCTAGGCTTACCCAGGTACAGGGGGCACTGCCTGGATGGACCGTCTTTTCCCCCATACTCGTGGGAACAAAAATGGAACAAAATTATACAAATATTTTAAAATCTGTAAGTAGTAAGGATGAGGCGGGGATTACCACCCGTTCGGCGACCAAAGCATTGGAGGTGGAGGCGGCAAGGCAGGAGCAAAAAGGGATAACAAAAAAACGCGTGAGTGCGGCGATGGACTCCGACACGGAGGTGGAGGAGCGGGTATCTCCCAAAGTGAGCACCTCTCGCAGGGGGACTACAAGGCGAGTCAGCCGCAATGTGGGCGTTCGCGGAGTTATGGGGGAGGCCGACGGGTCGTTTGACCGGGCCTTGGCCGGCAACCTAAGTGCGGCGGAGTCGGAGGCTTCCGACACCGGCTCAGTTTTGGCCTCGGCAGGCGGATCCAAGTCCGGCTCCAAGGCCGGCTCCAAGGCCGGCTCCAAGGCCGGTTCCAAGGCGGGGTCGGCCGCCAGTTCTGAGGCAGAGCCTATCGTAGACGTCGAAGACCTGGACGTCTTCACGCTGAAGGCTCTGGCCGGAGCTAAGGTGGCGGACATCATCGAGACGGTGAAGAAGTCTCAGAACTTGGCGGGGCCCTGTATCAAGGTTCTAAAGGGCGCGGCCAAGACTCTTCGGGAGGTTGTCGAGGCTCTAGCTGACCGCACTGAGTCGCTAGAGACTAGAAAGCTGCAGAGGGAGACAAAGAACCTCCGCCGCCAGGTCGAAGACCTCAAGGCGGAGGTTCTAGCATGGAAGCAGGAGGCGAACTCCAAGAGGCAGATGCCCCCGCCTCCTGCGCCCGCAATGGCAGTGGAGTGTCCCTCGCAGTGGGAGGAAGTCCTCGCCGGGGCCGTCTCGCGCCTCGAGCGGTCTCTCCAGACGTCGTTCGGCAATATGCTGAACGCGCGTCTGGAGGGCCTGGAGAATCGCCTCCTCCCAGAGGTGCCCGTCCGCCCCCCGTTGGCAGGGGATAGAAAGAAGGGTGGAGCGGTGGCTCCACCGGCAAGGCCGGTGAGACCGGCACCCGGGGCTCAGAACCCGGTTACCCCTCTGGGGATGGACTGGGCCGGATTGCCAGCTCCTTCCGGACCTGCGGCGCCGGCTCCTGTGGCGGCGGCTTCCGGCCCCAGCTGGGCCGTGGTAGCCCGCAAAAAGAAGGCTGCCAAGGCTCCGGCGAAGGCCCCGACGGCCCAAGTGGCCCCACCAAAACCGGCGGGGCCGAAATTGCCGTCCGTCCCGCAGTCAGCTGCAGTCATTCTGACGCTGCAGAATGACGCAGCCAACAAGGGCCTAGGGTACAGGGAGGTCCTTGTGAAGGCGCGGGAAGCCGTGGCCCTGCCGGACATAGGAATCCATGATGTCCGGATCCGGCATACGGCCACGGGAGGCCGAAAAGTTGAGCTCCCGGGCCAGAGTAAGGAGAAAGCCGCCGAACTGGCTCGGGAGCTAAAGGTCGCATTGGCCGGAATCGCCACGGTCGTCATTCCGACCAAAAAGGCGGACATCCGGATCGTCGGGCTGGACGATTCGGTGTCCCCCCTCGAGGTCGCGACGGTCGTGGCGGCGAAGGCCAACTGCCGGCCAGAAGAGATTAAGACCGGGGAGATTAGGAGGAACTGGGGGGGCCTAGGGGCGGTCCACATGACGCTCCCCGCGGCGGCGGCCAGGGAGCTTGTCCAGGCCGGCAAGCTCCTGGTCGGGTGGAGCGTCGTCCGCGTCCACCTGCTGGACGAGAAGCCCATGCGGTGCTACAAGTGCATGGGCTTGGGGCACACCCGCCCTATGTGCCCCTCCTCGTCTAGCAGGGGGGACGGCTGCTACCGCTGCGGTGCGGCGGGCCACAAAACGGCCGAATGTAAGGCGGAGGTGGCCCGCTGCGCCATATGCGCGGACGCGGGGAGGCCCTCGGGGCACGTGATGGGGAGCCGCATTTGCAGGCCCCCCACCACCAAGGGTAGGGACCTCCCCGTAGTGGGAGCAGTTCCCAAGGTGGTGGCCGCCAGGCGGGAGGAAATTGATATGGACCAGTAATGGATAGGTCCATATGCAATTTCCTCCAGGCGAACCTCAACCACTCCGCCGCTGCACAGGACTTATTCGTGCAGTCAGTGGCGGAGTGGTGTATCGGGCTCGCGGTCGCCACGGAGCCTTACTTCGTTCCCTCCCAGCCGCAATGGGCTGGAGATCGGAACGGTTCCGTGGCGATCGTGGCGGGTCAGGGTTCGTCCCTGGCGGCGAGGGAAAGCGGGGCCGGGTTCGTGACGGCCGTCTGGGGAGAGTACGCCATTGTGGGGGCGTACTTCTCCCCTAACAAGCCCCTGAGGGAGTTCGAGGCGTATCTCGGCTCCCTGCAGGGAGCTGTCAGACGGCTGTCGCCGCTCCCCGTGGTCCTCATGGGAGACTTGAATGCTAAGTCGAGGACCTGGGGAGCGGCAGTCACGGACCCGAGGGGCATGGCCGTTGAGGAGTGGGCAGCCGAGTTAGGGCTGTCCCTCCTCAACCAGGGGAGCGTCCACACGTGCGTGCGATGGAACGGAGGGTCGGTGATAGACGTTTCGTTCGCCGCCCTGACCGTCGCGCGCCGTGTCCGGGGGTGGAGGGTGCTTGAGGAGGTGGAGACCTTATCGGACCACCGATATATCAGGTTCGAGGTCTCCACCTCCCAAGCCGGAATTGGCACCCGCCCCCGGAGGGGCGCGAAGTTCCCCTGTTGGGCGATGAGCCGCCTCAACCGCGAATTAGCGGAAGAGGCGGCCATCGTCCAGGCGTGGGCCATGCCTCCCCCCACAGGGGCTGATGTCGACGCGTCCGCAGCCCGCCTCCGTGGAGCCCTCACGGAGGTCTGCGACGCGTCGATGCCGCGGAGCGTACACCGCCCAGACAAACGGGCGGTGTACTGGTGGTCGCCGGAGATCGCCGATCTCCGAGCGGCCTGCTCAGCGGCCCGGCGGCTGTTCGGACGCAGCCGCCGACGCCGACACCGGGACCCGGAGGCGGAGGCCCGGTTGTATGGCAGCTACAGGGAGTGTAGGAAGACCCTGCAGGCTGCCATCAGCCGGGCGAAAGAAGCAGCATGGGAGGAGCTGCTCCAAACACTGGAGGGGGATCCTTGGGGGCGCCCGTACAGGATCGTGCGCAAGAAGTTGCGATCCTGGGCGCCTCCGGCGACGGAGACCCTCCCACCGGAGGTGGTAGCGAGGGTCGTGGGAGAATTATTCCCCGACCCTCCGATGCTACCGGCTCCTTCCATGCCTCCGCCTCGGGGGGTAGTCGAGGAGGTGCTCGACGGGCCTCCCCCTCCGATAACGGAGGAGGAAATGGGGAGGGCCGTGGAACGCCTCCTCAACCGGCGAAGAGCGCCCGGCCCTGATGGGGTCCCGGGTCGGGTGCTCGGCCTTGCCTTGGGCCACCTAGGGGGGTGGCTTCGGGAGCTGTTCGACCGGTGTCTTACGGTCGGACAATTCCCGAAGCCTTGGAAGCTTGGGCGGCTTTGCCTCATAGAAAAGGCGGGCCGCCCCCTGGATTGCGCGTCCGCGTATCGGCCCCTCGTCCTGCTGGACGACGCCGGGAAGGTGTTGGAGAGGGTTATCTCCTCCCGGGTCGTCCAGCACCTAGAGGAAGTTGGGCCGAATCTGGCGGACGCGCAGTATGGCTTCCGGACAGGGCGTTCCACTGTGGACGCCCTGTGCCTCCTCAAGTCGCTGTCTGCTGAGGCGACCTCCCAGGGGGAGAGGGTCTTGGCGGTGTCACTCGACATCGCTAACGCCTTCAACACCCTGCCGCATGGGGTCATACGGGAGGCGCTTCGATATTTCGGAGTGCCCCCGTACCTGCGGCGGGTGCTGGAGGCGTACCTCGAGGGTAGGGAGGTCGCCTATGTGGACGGCGACGGGTGGATGGTCCGGCGGGCGACAGGGCGGGGGGTTCCACAGGGGTCGGCCCTGGGGCCACTCCTGTGGAACATGGGCTACGACTGGGTGCTCCGCGGCGTGCTCCCATATGGAGCACGCCTCATCTGTTACGCGGACGACACCCTAGTCGTAGCCCGGGGGGGAGACTGGAGGGAGGTGGAGCGCCTGGCTACGATGGCCACAACCCTCGTGGTCAGGCGCATAAGGAGGTTGGGCCTCAGGGTGGCCCTCGAGAAGACCGAGGCCCTACTCTTTCATGGGCCTCGGCGAGGGCCACCACCTGGGGCCCACATAGTGGTGGAGGGCGCCCAGATCAGGGTGGGGACCCGGATGAAATATCTGGGCCTCACCCTGGACGGGCGCTGGCGGTTCGGGCCCCATTTTGCGGGGCTCGGACCGCGAATTGGTGGGGCGGCTGCGGCACTCGGCCGGCTACTCCCCAACGTAGGGGGACCGGGTGCCGGGTGCCGCAGACTCTATATGGGAGTCGTGCGAGCGATGGCCGCCTACGGGGCTCCGGTCTGGGCCGACGCCCTCGGTGCCGTCAACGTGCGTGCGCTGCGAAGTGCGCAGCGCACGGTGGCACTGAGGGCGATCCGGGCGTACCGGACGGTGTCCTCGGCGGCTGCCTGTGTGCTCGCCGGCTCCCTGCCCTGGGAGCTGGAGGCAGGAGTTCTCGCCGCCGTTTACGAGTTCACGGCGGCGAGGAAACGAAGGGGGGAGCCCCCGGCTCCCCGGGAGGTAGAGGCGGAGAGACGGCGTCAAAGAGAGGACGCCGTCGTAAGGTGGCAGCAGGACCTGGCGGACGAGCGTTTCGGGCGATTCACTGTGGACGCCGTCCGCCCGGTCCTGCGGGCGTGGAAGGAGAGGGAGTGGGGCTCCCTGACGTTTAGGCTGGTGCAGGTACTCACCGGTAAAAAAAAAAAAAAAAAAAGGGTGGTAGTATCCCGGACGAGCCGACCCATTAATGCTGAAATCAGTAATAGCTTCAGCGTGGCTCTACCACCTACAAAGACTTACTGAAAGGATGCTCGTGCTGTTTTTGACTAATAATAATATTATTATTTTTAAATTTTATAATTTACCTAAAGGGTGGTAGTATCCCGGACGAGCCGACCCATTAATGCTGAAATCAGTAATAGCTTCAGCGTGGCTCTACCACCTACAAAGACTTACTGAAAGGATGCTCGTGCTGTTTTTGACTAATAATAATATTATTATTTTTAAATTTTATAATTTACCTAACTAATTTATATATCCCATCTAGTTTGGTTATTTTACAATGCGTACTGCGTGGAATATTTTAGATTCGTTTTTAAAGTTTTTTTTTGTTTTAATTATGATTATATATGAACATTTCAATTGTTACAGTATTTTCAAACGTTTTTAAGCGTTTCAGTCAATTATATTATAAGTAACACTTTTTACTTATAACAAGTGGGCGCCAAGCGGTCGACATTCGACCATAGTTCATTGAATTTTTAAAGTTTGAACTTTATTGGGGTTCTTTTCTCAATGGCATCGACTTCAAATATATAATTAGGTAGTTCAAATATCAATATTTTTTATTTAATTCGGTTAATTTAATAATTAAGTTATTTTTCGCTTTTTAGTGCCTTATTAGTTTTTCACATCGAAGGCGGTTTATTTTTTTGTGTAAAAAAAAATATTTCCCCATTTTTAGTGTTCATAAATATATCTAATTTGTAATGGGTATAATAAATCGGTTCCAATTTCACGAAAATACGTAGAGACGAAGTGGGTGAAAATCATATAAACGATATTTCACCCCCTTAGGGGTTGAATATTTTCTTCATATTTATATGGGATCACTGCTGAATATAACTAATTCAAATAAACAAAGAAAAAATCATTAAAATCGGTTCATAATTTGCGAAGATATCGATTAACGTACATAAAAAAAATACATACAACTGAACGTAGTAACCTCGTCCTTTTTCAAAGTCGGTTAAAAAATACATACAGTCGAGCATAGCAACCTTCTTCGCAACCTTTTTTGAAGTCTGTTATTGACAAATGTCAAAATGTCTTTTTTATTTACATGTGTGTATATGTTGTGTAAAATTGAAGCATTAGTGTGAGTAATGCACATTTTAATTAATTTAATGTACTTCTAATGCGTTTTATATAAAATAAATAGGTTTCTGCACTTCTCGTCCATATAAACTTTAACTATGCCAAATTTCACGTTCATCCGTTCGCGCATTTCTCTCAAAAAGGGATACAAAGTTTAGGCTTCACGTATTAATATATAGATATAATTGGTTCCAGTAATAGATTCGTGTATCCAATATAATAGTTATTTATATTATATAAATACATTTGTGGTTCTGTCTGTAGAGTTCATTTTACCTCTTTGTGAATACGTTCAGTAGTCTTCGACGTGATTTAGCCTCAGATAAATTTTAAAATAACATTATATTGGTTTCATTCAAGGTCTTATCAAATTCACACCTACCTTTTTCCACCGAGCTCTAAGGTGACTGGCGTTAGATTTTTGCTGGCAGCCTCATAAATTATCTTGCCGATACTCGTCCCTCCAGTATAAAAAATATAGTCGAATTTCTGTTTCAATAATTCTGCGGTTACCTGGGGACCCCCTTCTATCAAAACTATTGCGTCCTGGAAAATTAAAAAGTTGTGTTCTCTCCAAATCAATAATTAGGTAAGTGTATACCGCTTGTTACTACTGTGGAGAGAATCAATACTATATATTAAGAATTTTCTGTAGTTCCACTTGTTGCTCGTAATACAGAGATTTGCTGATAATTCTATCTATTTATCTAATGCTGGTATAAGGAGTTCTTATTCCTTTTTTATACTTTACTAGCAATTTTGCGCAACTTCTCTAGCGTTTTTTATATAGTATTTATTTTAGACTCTTCATTTCATACCTTTACTAGCGGGGCCGGCAAACATAGTCGGGACTATGATTATAAAAAAAAACCTTGAAAAATTATATACCAAAACGTTAAATTATATACCAAAACGTGCCACGTTCATCACTTTATCCACTGGTGAAAACCGCATAAAGATCCGTTCAGTAGCTTTAGAGTTAGTTTATCGCGAACAGACATTATGGATAAAGATAATGGTAATTATATGGCGATTTGGTTTAAGGTACAAAGAAGGTTTCTAATGGAACTAACTCTCTTGTGCAGGTGTCAGAAAACACTTACGAGGCGATTAGTTACAGATTTTCAACTTGACGTTTGTAGTTAAACAGACGGGCTTTAGAAAATGTTCTCTGAAAGTATTTTTTTGTTTGTCTGTGGAACTAACTACATTTATAAAAGACGCATTATTCGTCCAAAATTGCTACGTTACGTTTAATCGACAAAATCAGTTTGCATACTTGCTGTACTCAAATGGTATCAAAAGTAGTCGTGATATCTGTAGACCACTTTTTGCACTGTTTGTTTAATTTATTTTTTTGTGATTGAGGATTCTATTATTGTCTGAAATTTAGAGCATTTCGTGCTACAAATTGTCTTACCGGGTCTAAATACTTTGGTATATTTTCAGCGAGAAATTTGGTGCAAGCCGCGGTCATTTCGCTTGGTTTAAAAATCACTGCATTCCCAGCAGCGATTGCTCCAGATGCCGGCATTAAAAGTAACAGAAGTGGGTAATTCCACGTCCCGATAATGAATGTCACACCGTATGGTTCATTGTAGATCACGATTTCATCCAATAGGTTAGCAATATCTTTTTGCGGCTGTAACATGGTTATAATTAGGATTAGCACGTAAAGGCTTACCATAACATAATAAATACGAATACTACGAACTTTCATTGATATCATGAAATTTAATCAAAGACTATCGATACTGCTAACTCTATATATGAGGTTCTTGTTATATATAAACGGAGTTATCGGTCGTGGGAACCGAGAACAAACATATCATCTTATCGTTCTGAATATTGTAAGCAAACTAGAATCTTGTCGAATCTCTGGAATAATGATGTCAGACTTCCAGAGATATCCACTCTCCATTTTTTAAGGTAAATAAACTCACAACAGAGTTTCTAACGACAACTTTGTTCTGGATATTGGAACGAGTACGAAGGGAAATAAAAGATAGAAATCTATATTGGGACTCCGACTATAGTATTCGAAGGTCTAAATGCGACCGTAATCTAACTGTACGATAATGAATCTGTTTCTTGTTTTTCTTTAATAGTAGAAATACATTTCTTTCAATATATATGGCATTAGACTTATTCACGGGAAAAACAATACGGTATATGGTATATCAAAGGAAAAGAGGGAGGTTTTTCGTAAGAGTAGCATGCGGGATTCCATCAAATGCCTTGTTAAATTAATATTCATCATGTAACTCGCTTTTAATTGTATATAAGAATTTTTGCTCCGCTTAAGTTATCTCACTTTAAGTATTTAGAATGTATTGTTTGAGTAGAAGTGGACTTTAACACGCCAGGTATCGGTCGAACTGGTACTACCGGATCGGGTATAATTGGTGCCTATGTGATTAGGTGATTGGTCGAAGAAAATTGTATGGATTAAAAGAGAAAGGTTATGTTAATTAAAAAGCTTTCACATTATTATACAGATATTCCTTGAAGGTAGACAACCGGGATGAAACCAGTGCTTCAGGCTCGGGCAGGGGGTCACACGCAATTCTTGACACTGTAATCTAACAGGAACCTATACTTAACTTATTATCTTAAAATGAAAAACTACTTAAGTTATCTAATTGAGAGGAGAATATTACGAACATAAAGACAATGCTTGAATAATACAGTGAAACTTGGTTAAGTGGGACCTGGATAAGTGAGAAACCTCCATAACTGGAACTCATGCTGAGGTCCCAACACTTTGGCACTGAATTACCTCTGTTAGTGGGACGAGGTAAACCTCTATACCTGGGATTTTTTCTTTCGATAGTTACCTCTATAACTGAGACAGCGAGTAAATTTTATATGCATAAACCTCTGTAACTGAGATAACATTGTTTGTTTACTCATTCTTATTCTACCCACAAATTCCACACGTAATTCCAAGTACGGTCATCAATTGGTGACCAAAGCATATTTGATGAAATTTATAATATCGAAAAACATCTGATGGCTGATACTTCCAAACGACAAACTAAAATGACAGATTTTTATAATTGATACATTCTGTTTCCATATTCGTACATATTACGTGTAAAAACGAGCTTGAATATTTTTGTTGATTACATTTGTATGATTACCTTTAAGTACATACTATATTTTTTTTATTAAAACTCATTTACATACATAACACGTTATTTTATTTAATGATCGCACCTGTATAACCTGTATTCTCACCTCTATTAATGGAACCCTCTGTAAATGAGACAGATATTTATTTATACCTGTATATCTGAGACACTGGGTAAGTGGAATACCTCTATAAGTGAAACGACATTGCAGGTCCCTTGATGTCTCACTTAACCAGGTTTCACTGTATATAAGAAATCACTAATATAAATAAGTATCTCAGATCGAAACCTGAACGGGGATGATTAAAGAGTGACACGAGATAGGTCGAAATTGACTAGATTTATCGACCTTATTTACCTACAAATTTTATCACTTTATCGTTACTCACCCATTCAGGTTTGCACCAGTCATCTAAATTATAAATTATGCTCTTTAAGTCGTTGATAAAGAGGTCCAATTCCGGAAGACTAGCTTCCAACTTACATCTATTCAGATCGTTGTGAATTGCTTCGAACATTGCATTCTTGTTTTCCTCGTACATACGGAGGAGGTTCTTCAGTTGTCGTCGACGCCACTCAACTGGTCGGGTGACCCCTCGATTATATGCGTCTCTAACTTTTGTTATTACCTACGGAGTCCAGAGCAAATAACTTAATTGAAAAGCTAGATTTCGTAAAAAAACCAGCACAGTCTAAATACTAGAAACTGTAACAAACTGGTTGTCCCACGTTTTAGACTTAGTAAAACCAGTAATAGTTTTTTGGGAAATAGTGTTAGATTTTACAACAAAGTCCCAAAGGATATTACCGATTAGCCGGCTTGCGAATTTAAGCGCCATGTCAAACGGGTTTTGATGTCAAAAGGCTATTATAGAGTGGACCAATATGTGAATGATGGTGATGTCTGGAATTAACTTATCTCTGTGCATCCATTAAAACTGTTTGTGACATTTACCTAATATATTCTAAATATTAGGTCTTTACCTATGAAATTGCCGTTTTGTATGAAAAAATTTAAACGAATTTTTTTCATGTATTTTTTATTTGTATTAATCGAAGTAATCACCCATGCAATCAATGCATCTTTGCCAACGCAGTGGCAGTTTATTGATGCCCTTCTTAAAGAAATCAGCTGGACGGGAGGCAACAAATTCTTCAAAGACATTTTGTACTGCCTCTCGGGTATTGAATTTTTTTCCCGCCAAGGAGTTAT